>BPLR01010365.1:0-74399 GCA_021605095.1 Caerostris extrusa | reverse complement strand
TGAAATTTTCTTATTCCGTAGAGATCCTCTTATGGGCCTGAATGGCCGAGTGGCTAGTGCTTTCTGGCGCTCAGTACACCACAGGTTTCGGGTTCAAGTCCCGGCGGTGCCATGGATGTTTGTAGTGGTTCGGAACCCACTTTAAGCCGTATGTCCCGGTCCCTAATAGGATCGTAGAGAGCGTTGCGGGGCATTGTTTCCGCGTCCGTAGCTTATCTTCAAGTTACACGCGCCCCTGGATAATGCAAAGTGAGTAACGTCTGTGCAGCTGCCTTAAGGCATCAAGACCAAGCTGTCTAAGTGTTTGCCAGCTGCATTAGAAAGAAAAAAAAAAATAAAGAATCTTGTTGTTTGTAATCATATTGGAAAATTTTTGATGTTTTTAGGAACTGCAATCAGGAAAATATCAATTTCTTGGATTAAATTAGATACCCGGAGCCAATTTTTTGGTTTTCTTTCAGATATATATGTGATTTTGTATCAGCTGCCAAAGCATCTTTTATTTTATCTGCAACTGTTAAATCTTTAAGCTTTTATTAAGATTTCAATTTTGCCTACATTTTAAATAGAGTTGTAGGGCGGCTTCAACTTTCGAAGCTTATTGTGAGAAGTCTCCCTACTGGTCTTGAAATAGTTATTGAAATTTGTTTGTCTTGCAATGGATTAATCTGATGCTCTTTGAGAACAATGTTCTTTATTTTTAGTCTCCCACCATCTTCATCATTCAACATCAGTGTAAGTCTTTGGTATATGTTAATAATATTCTCCTCTGAAATTCTGGACCTCATATAGTTTAAACATCTTTTCTGGATGGTGAAAAAAAGTCCTTTATTCTGCTCTATCTGGTAGATTACAAATTACACCTTTCATCTGTTCTATCAGTAACAGGTGGGCTGAAAAGTTCGTAGGCTGACATAGATGGCGCTACTAGTATTAAATTCATATAATTTTTAGTTAGCCCTAACGTTCAAAAGACACGTGTATAAATTTGACAGCTGTTGCACTATTAGTATATGAGTTATAGTATTTTTTTAGTGTTCATCACGTGCAGTCCACTCGGTTTGCCTGCGATTGGACTCCGGTGTGAAATGATGGAGCCATGTTTCCTCCATTGTCACATATCGACTCAAAAATTCGGGTTTATTACGATTGAACAGCTCCAAACACTGCTTAGAATTATCAATTCGTTGTTGTTTTGGGTCGATTGTGAGCTCGCGCGGTACCCACGTTGAACAGAGCTTTCGCATATCCAAATATTCATTCACATGTCCAACATGTTCCTTTGATATCTTTAGGTCTCAGCTATCTCGATCAGCTTCACTTTATGGTTATCAGAAATTATTTTGTGGGACTTTTTTTTTTGAGGCTTTCGTCGGTAACAGGCTCTTTGTGCGTCCACCGCATGCATCGTCCTCGGTGCTCATTTCGCCTCATTTAAATTTAGCAAACCACTTCTCTACGGTTGATATTCTGGTTTTGAAAGTCCGAATAACGTTTATCAAGCCAAGCCTTGACTTCAATAGTATTTTTTTGCAAAAAAAAACATGTTTTAATTAACACACGAAATTCGCTTTTATCCATTTTTCAAACTAACAAAAGTTGCTTCACTAAAAATGCTATAACTCACATACTAATAGCGCAACAGCTGTCAAATTTATACACGTGTCTTTTTGAAGGTTAGGGCTAACTAAAATCATGTGGATTTTAATACTATTAGCGCCATCTATGTGTCAGCCTACGAACTTTTCCGCCCACCTGTTAGTTAAGAAAGGAATTTCCCCTATCCTACCCTGCCAGTGTTCTGAACCCATGTTTAATCTGATCTTCTCTCCAACTAAACTTTAATTCCAATTCAATCAATTTCAATTCATGTTCTCAAGCTCGTTGTTTTTCCTCTCCTACAGGTCCTCTATTACTATTCTCGTTCAACTTACCTTTCTCTCTATAGTCTTTCTCTATTTAGTCTAACACTTTCAATAGTTGCAATTAATTCTTTAACAAAACTTTCTCAAATTCTGGTAATGAGCTTTTTAAATTAACTATTTAAGCATTTGGAGGGACTTGATCGACTTATTCACTAGCTAACGCCACTATATCCTCTTTTCTGAATCTGGCTAAAAATGATATGACGTTTGCCTTATCTATTTGCCCATGTATCAATAATATAATTGATAACAATTATAGTTTTAACTAATAGATATTTAAATTTTGATAATTATTCTACCCTATCAATTTTGTTCCCTATAAGCTTTATTTATATATATATATATATAATCTTACTCATAAGCTTAAATATAAGAAATTAATTTTTTATAAAAACAACAAAACTTTCTTATCAACCCTAGCACATTGTTTTGTAACCTCATACATTAACTTATTGCATTGCTTTAATTATCAGAAATATGGGCATTCTCAAAATGCTTACCAAGATAGTCAAGCATACTGAAATTACTTAACTAATAAGTTAGTTAAAACTTCTGCCGTCCTACCTGAGATTATCCATGTTACTGAAATGATTCCAGCTTTGGCTTTGCCGAGTGTAGAGTGGGAGATTACATTCAACATAAATATTGAAGATATAATCGAAACATTTGCAGCAGCAAAGGTGGGGAGAATTTTACTTTAAAAATACATAATTACATAAAACTATATATAGATATTTTTACTTTAAGTTAACTTTTCAGCTTTTAAATCCAAAGTAATGTCTTAAGTTTTCCCAATGTCATATTCGACTAATATTTTAGAATTTAAAAAATTACATTAATTGTTGCTTATATTCTTGTTTCAAAATTCTGCCTTTCTCTGACATTCAATCATATCTTCAATGTACCATTCTCGCCTTAAATATATTTTTTTCCTTTTCCTCTTCATTCCCTAAAAATATATAAGGAAATGTAAAGTGTCATATTCTAAACTCCAAAATTTCGAGAGAAAGTATGACAAAGTTTGATAAATACCCATATAGCTTACCTCTTGTCATGGGGAAGGGGTTAATTTTGATTTTGTCCTGTGCTGAAACCCCTAGCTACGCCATATATATATGTGTGTGTGTGTGTGTGTGTGTGTGTGTGTGTGTGTGTGTGTGTGTGTGTGTGTGTGTGTGTGTGTGTGTGTGTGTGTGTGTGTGTGTGTGTGTGTGTGTGTGTGTGTGTACATAGCAAACCATAATGCTGCATAGTACAGCCGAAAACCATAATGATTCAGCATATAGGTGAAAAATCATGAATCTTTTTATTAAATTTATTAATAGGAATTGACGAATTTAAAGATTTGGAATCCAACGAGGGGAGATAACGAAGAACAGTACGCCCAAATGCTAACAAAGTTGTTAAGCCAGTCAAAATGAATTTTTATTAAAAAAACCATTAGTATTTTTGTTAATAGAATGCAGAAAGTGAAAAATGGAGGAAGGGCTAAACAGAAAATTCATTGATTAATTATAGAAAAGGCAAGAAGATGCTATTATGAGAAAAATGTGAGAATATGAAGTAAATAGGGGTTAAAATAAAAATTGAATTTAACTGTAATCAAGAACAGCAAAACTTTTATATATATATATATATATATATAGCAAGCAACAATAAATGAAGAAAATGTCACTAGATTTATGAGTTTTAATAACAAATGTTTCTTATCTGAGGAATAATATCTAATTATTCTTTAAAAATCCTCAAGCACAGTGTAAAGGTCGTCTTTATTTATTTATGATGGAGGCGAGTACTTTTTTGTGCCGCTGTAAGTTTCTCTTAAATATTTTTACTACAAACTTACAAAGGTAAATTTATAAAGGCCTTCACAGATTTTAGTATTTTTTTGGTCTATAAATTGTTAATGACATATTTTAAAATGTATTTTAATTAATCTCTGTAGAGAGTTTTATTTTTTAAAGCTTTACAGATACACAAAGCATTTTCTATTTTTTTTATGTCTCAAAGCAGTTAAAAGGTTTACTATTCATATAATATTTTACTATACTTGAGATAGACTATATGAAAAAAATGCTATACAACAGTAAAGCTTTAAAATTTAATCGAACTGAACACAGAATAGAACAAAATTAAAATAAAATGAATGATGGTTTATCACCTATTTATTTACTCTTCTCTCACGATTTTAATTTCCTTTTTTAAATCAGATTGCAATACGGTTATTCCTTCTTCGTTGACTATTGCAGGGTCATCAAAATTAAATTATGTAGCTTTCTCGGCAAATAATTCTTAGAAATGCAACATTATATTTATCTCTTATATTAATTTTCTGAACTAAAATGCATATATATTTTGTTATCAATAACTAACCATACTTCATCGTTATATAAGGACAATTAATTTTAATTTTACTGGGTAATTATTTTTCTAAAGACATTTTACGATCGCTAAACCAAGAGTAAACAACTATTTCCTAACGAAAAACAAGCTTCGGACATTATTATCATCGGTCCATCATCCATCCATTAAATTTTCAATAAAATTTAAGGTAGATAATGAATTTACAAATATCTGACTTTAACCAAAAATCCCCACTTTATGTACAATGAAAATTTTTCAGATCCATTTCATCAGTAGAAGCTCGTAGAAAATATGAAAATATACGAAAAAAATCCCATTAACGATTTTTTTTTAATTTTGTTTTCATTTAATCTAAATATAAAAATGTCAGCAGTGGATTGAAAGCATTATAATTGACAAAATTGTTGATAAATTAATTATTAAAAAATAGTAATTTAATTTTAAATTATGCTTTTAAGAATATTTTGTAGTCAGTAGGGCTTTTTTTTTTTTTTTTTTTTTAATCGAATCAAACTGAGAGTACAACCGGTGTTTTTTAGATGCAATGTTTTATTAATTCAAAATGCATAAAAAAAACATTTTCCTCCTTAATTTTCCTTCAATACTAATAAAATTAATATATTTTTTAAATGTTTTTAAAAATGAAAAATTGCTAATAATTTTTAAATAAAAAATTTTAGCATGGCTATTACATATTTCAGTGATGGGTTATGTTAGAGCCCAAAGAATGAATCATGCATACAATTGTGGTTCATTACGTAGACGTCCATTCCCTCAAAATCATATGAAAATCTGATAGAAGAAGAGAATTGCTAAGATCTACAGTAACAAATTATGATGGAGGTAAGAAGAGAATTTTTCGAAGAAGTGTCATTATCCGTTCTTCTCATGTTTTAAATTTTGTATACCTCATTTAAAAAAGACACGACTCAACTTCTTTAATTTTGTATAAATTTTATTCATTTGCTATTTAAAAGAAATGGAATTTCTAAAATCTCGCATTGCTAATTCTACTGCTTGTGTAAAATATTATTTTAAAGGTAAATAAACTAGATACGATTATATATTTTTTGTGGAAGCCAATAGTTTCATTTTAAAGAGATAGAGAAAAAAAATAGAGATCAAATCTAAAAAAATAAAGATTTGAGAAAAATAAAAGAACTAAAATAGTAAGTCGCGCGAGGAATTATTTATCATTTCGATATATAATAAAATCGTGAATTTAATTATGCTTTTGTAGAAAAATGAATGAGTAGTATAGAACACCAGGATTTGCATAATAGAATTTTTAAAAAGCTTATTTTATTAACATTCTTAATGATAAACAGCAAAATTATAAATTTTAGCATCATACAATTTTATCTATATTGAATAATATAAAATAAATTATATTTCTGATTCACAATTTTTTTTTAACTATGCAGTTATTGTTGATTTATCTTCTTTTATAAATAAAATGATGGCTGTAGTCAAATTTTATCATTGTCAATAAAAATTAAAAGAAATTATAATAGCATTGTAAAGATGGAAATGACTTAAAAAACAATCGCAATATTTTGCTTTTTATTTATTCTTTATTAGTTCTAATAGGAAAAAAAAGGAGAGCTTTGCTTGGCATAAAGCAATATTGTTAGTGAATTATTATTATAAGGTTAAGATAAAAGCTTGTGTTTGAAAACTGCCTGTAAAAAATAATAAGTTACTGATAACATTTATTTCTCAAATTAATTGCTAATTTATAAAATTCTGAAATATAGTAAAGTATAAAATAAGTTATTTAATTTTCTGTTTATGTCATTTGTTTAATTATTTTAATGAGAAAAATTTGATTGTTCTAAATTATTGTGTTTTTAAAATAATCCATTTTAATTGCTTAAGTTGCACACACCTTTGTAAAGCTGCCTCGGTATTTGGCATTAGGAAAAATTACATTTGTTGAATTCTTAAATTAAATTTTTCCTCATATTTAGTTTGAGTTTAGTTAATTTTAATCTTGTATTAATATTAAACTTGTGTAACTTTGTTTCATTACTGAAAATCATGCTTGTACTTGTAAGGCTCTAATTAATCTTTTTGTAACATTTTCTGTCTCTTATTTTAAAGTTTTCAGTTAGTTTTTTTGGTTTGCACATTCATTATATACCGTGTTTTAAATGTTTCTCAAATTATTTACATGTTTGAATTTTTTTATATTCGTAAATAATTTTTACAATCGATCTGGCAAGTTTGCTTTTTACACATCTATTTTAACATTTTCTTTTTGTGAGGTTTTTTTTTTTTTTTTTCTAATAATTTCATACTGTTAAATTACTGATAATACATATCATTAAGATGTATTGATAATTGATGTAAGTGAAGAAAATTATCCATAGTGAATTTTCATTTATTTCAAAAATTGATTTAAAAAATTCAACTATTTGCTTTAAAATATAAAGATTTGTTTTAAAGAGTTTTATTGATATTATTTAATAGGGAATTGTAATTTAGTATTTACAAATCATTGTTAGATAAATAAATTTTATGTGCGATAGGATAGCCAAATGCTTTCGTGCGACTAAATTATCTTTCTAAGAATTGTAGATAACCTTTTAAAATATTTTGAATTCATTAAATTTAATTTTTATCTATTGCACCATTCTAAAAGATTTTCTCTTGTTAAATTACATTTGATAGTTTTGCTGCATTTACAAAAAGTTTGTATCGAAAATAATGCACTTTATATTATGAATGTATGCCTTAGACATAAATATATAATATAAAGGAAACTAAAAGGTTTATTTATTAAATAGTATTTCATTAATAATAATAAATTAATTTTGTTTTTTTATTATTATTATTTTTGCCATATTCGTCACAAATATTTATTTCATCAAATTTAACAAAAAAGCAATACTTTTACCATTGTAATCATGGCTGATTTGTTTACTGCAGTAATGAAAATATTTTTCCTCATATTTTTACTTTGCACATCATATACCAATAACTATTAAGTTATATCATGTCATTAATTATATTTAATACTAATTTTATGGAAATTATCCTATATTATAATTTTATACTAAAATATTATCAAAATTATGTTTGTTTCATATCACATTCTATGGTTTCCATTCTAAAATGCTTCTCATATCATTAGAGTCCATAAATAACACTTTATATCTATAGTGAAATTTTTTTTATCATTGAACTTTAAAATTTTATTTTTATTTTATTTAATAAATTTTTTTTCTTTTCTTGAATCTATAAATACAAGTCTCTAGTTATATATATTTAAAATATGAAATTTAAATCTTTTAATTTCAATAAACTTGCACTCATAAAAAAAAAAAATATATATATATATATATATATTTATTTCTATCATCTTTTTTTTTTTTTAAGTAATTACTTAATATATTATAAGTGGATGGTATTAAAAAGTGATTTATATGTGAATCTTCTGTGCCTTGATACAAAATGTACAAATAAATTCAATTATATATCATGTTCGGAAATACTTTTTCTAATTAAACAGAAAATACTAGCAGATTTAAATTTTAAAAATAAGTTATAAATTTCTTCCTAACTTTAACATTTTTTTGTTTATATCTGTCCTGATTAGTTTTGTTTTACACCTCTGTGTTAGTTTCTCACAATTTTTGATTTTCATTTAAAAAGATGTTGCCTTTTGAGTGAGTTGATATGTAAAAATAAATTATGTGATTATAACTTTGCTAGAATCAATGCATTTATGTTGGTGTCAGATCTCCTCTTCTATTTTAATGATAGAAAAAAGTATTTTAGAATTCAATATAAGTATTATAAAATTCAAAATTATTCAATATTATTTATTAAAAATTTGAAAGGCATTTTGGAATTTATTAAAAAGTAAGGACCTGACAAAATAATTTTTTTTTTTTTTAAATCCATCCTGACTGTTTAATTTTATCAGAATTTTTCTTATTTGCATAACAATGAATTGACAAAACTTGTTATATTTTTAATGTTTTATAAAGTTAAACTGCTGAATATTTCAACTTTTTTTTTTTTTATTATTCCTTTTCAAATTAATAAAATTTGAGTGAAACTTAGCAGCATTTCCAGTGTGCCTTTAAGCTTCAAGAATGTCTATTGTCACAGATACTCTGTGTCCACACTGTAGGAGCAAATTGAAAGCAGTTCAAAATTTTGATAATAAAAATTATTTTTCTGACATTGATTTAAAATATGACTGTCTTGTTTGTGGATATAGGTATAGTTATGTTTCTGAATCAATACAGGATGATGCGAAATCGTCTCTAAACTGTCCAATTTGTGATAAACATTTTAGTCAGACAAGCAGTTTGAAAAGACACATGGTTTCCCATTCTGGAGAACGTCCTTTTGGTTGTAAAGAATGTGATAAAACATTTAAAACGAAAGCTGCTTTGAAGAGACATTCAATTATACACACAGGTGAATGTCCATATGAGTGCAGCACATGTAAAAGGAAATTTAATCAAATAAGTAATTTAAGGAAACATTTAGTAATTCATAATAATAACTGTCCATTTTATTGTGATAACTGTGGAAAAGGATTCAATCAAATGAGTAATTTAAAAAAACATAAAGTTGTGCATAGGCAAGAAAAAATAATTGATGACATTAGTAAGCCTCTTCATTCTGTAATATCAAAAAGTTCAGAAAAATCTGCTACACGACCTGTATTAACTTTCATCAAGCCTGCAGAATCCTGATTGTGTGACTTTTTTTTCCCTTTGTGTGATTTATCAAAAAGAAATAATATTTATTCTTCATATTTTGAAGATGCCTTTGATTTATATAATATATGTATAAATTAGAAAATATGGAAATTCAAATTATTGTATTTTGTTAATTTTTTACAATCATCAGAAATATTTAATGTCCTTCCTTAATTATTTGAAAAACGATTGAATTTTGTTGTTTGTAAAATAAAAAAAATATTTACTTTTGTAAGCCTTACTTGTAAGAAATATGTTTATAATCATTAATCATGAGACTTTTTTTTTTTTTTTTTTTTTTTTTACACATTTACTATAAAAAAAATTCTCCAGGGTGTAATGTTTTGAAAGGGGATAGACAGATAATCTTAAATTTTGTTTCTTCAAAGTATTAAGAATATTTTAACATTTTATTATGTTTTAAGTATCAATTTTTAGTATTTCATACATTTTGTTTATATAATTAAAAATTTATATTGTTAGAAGAGAATCTAATTATTATATTTTATGAAACAGCAAAAATGATATTATCGTAAAACTAAGAACTTGTTTAAATACGACGAATGAGTAAGCTTTGTTTCAACAAAAATAATTTAAAAATTTTGATATTTCATTAAGGCGTATTATTACTTACTAGTTTTGAAAATAATTTGTGTCTTATACATTCATTTTAATAAAAACTTTGAGAAAATAATAAATTTATTATTATTCCATATAATAATTAATCTTTATGTGCCAATAAATCTTGTTTATGAAATTTTGTTTTTGGTACAATCTAAATTAATATTTATTTTGTTGGATTGTCCTGAAACTACTTTTCATATTTTGATTTAAATAAATACTACATGTCATTATTTTAGATTCATGACTGATTCAATTATAAAGCTTTTACACATTTTTCAGGTTGTCGTCAATGATTGTTTTCTATAAACTTGAGCTTTCTTCAGAGCTCACTCATGCTTACCAGTTATCAAGGCTTTTGATTTGCCAATCATGGTGCACATTATCAAAACAAAATTTTGCAAAAAAAGTTCTGTTTGTTTTATCTTGATGGAAATTTATAAAAAAAAAAAAAATTAAATATTGATATTTCAACAATAAAATGTCTTAATTTTTAAAATTTAAAAAGTAAACTAGTCATAATTTCTATTCAAAAAAATGCTTTTTGTCACCTGAGGAAATTCACAATTATGAAAAAAAGCTAACCTTATGGGGACAAAAATAGTTTATAGATTGTTTAATAATACACTTAATTGAGTGCATTCTTACTATTGCAGTTGAATATTTTCTTTGTTAAAGTACAACTTTTAAAGTTTGAAATTTACCTTTTTATTTGTTTCAATTTAATATACAAGTTTAGCAGATCAAATTCTATTCTCTGAAAATTTGGAGTTCATTTATATGTAAAAACATGCTTCTTCATAAACATACATGTATACACCTGAATATATATGCATATTTATACAGGCCCATACAATATATGAATAGTCATACATTGTTTGGGTCTGTATAACTATGCATTAGGGTATGTTTTCACATGTAACTATTTTAATGACCACATATATAATGTATATCTGTATGAGAGTATGTAATATATGCTAAAAAGACAAATTCACATGTTTATGTAACGCATGTATGTATGAATGATTATGTATACCTACTTCCATGTATGCATACATTCATTAATGTACTTAATATATACTCACTAATTTGTTTTGTTGTTATATATATATATATATATATATATATATATATATATATATATATATATATATATATATATATATATATATATATATATATATATATATATATATATGTGTGTGTGTATATATATGTGTATATGTGTGTGTGTGTATATATATGTGTATATGTGTGTGTGTGTGTATATATATGTGTATATGTGTGTGTGTGTATATATATATATGTGTATGTGTGTGTGTATATATATGTGTATGTCTGTTTTGCATATGTGAGGTGTTTGTAAATAAGAATGTATATTTGCATGTATGTATATACATATGTTTGTTTATATGGATGCTCATTTTTTATATATGTACAAATGTGTTTGTATGCATCTAGGGTTGTATGTTTTTGCCTGTGTATAAAAATGTGTGCACAGATGCATATGCACAAAGATGTAAACAGTCAAAAAAGACATACAGACAGGCTTAAATATACAAATACAAGGTAATTCAATGGTTATACGACAAACTTTGAGGGGTGCAGTTTATTAAAACATATATTTTTTTGTTTGGAATGTATGGTCAGAAGTGACACGTTGAGACATGAACACAAAAAAAATGAGAAATAAAAAAAGCTTTTTTTATAACATCACAGTGAAGTGCTTCTTTGATTCATTGTTTAAATAAATACTCAAAATTTCGACTACTAACTGTAATGCATACTTGGTAGCTTCGTAGGGGAGTGATTGGCAAAGATGCCAGGCATTTCATGAAGTTGCAGTTGATAGTCAAACAACAAGGCCCTCTATTGAGTCAAATGGTGTCTCAATGAAAACACAGTAAAGATGAAATAAGAGTGAAAATCGTGGTTGGTAGCCAGAGGACTAGAAATTCCACATGATAGGTATTAGTTGGCATATTGTGTCTGTTGTCATTCGTTCCTCAATGCATCACAAAAAAAAAAAAATTTTGTTTTAGTAAGCTATACCACTCAAAAATTTTTTCCCACGATTGTTGAATAACCTTATATGTAATGGTAGACCTGTACAAATAGATAGTCGTATATTCTTAAGCCGGATTCACACTATGAAAGCGAGAAATATAGCGTCGACCTATCGCAAGCCTTCATGCGCGATTCCTAGGGCTTGTAATAGGTCGACGCTTCATGCCTTGGTGTTAATGCGGCTTTACAAATGGACATCAAGTGCATACATATATTCAGTCTTGTACACTTATTCTTTTATATCTGTGCATTCTTATACATATATATATTCGCAAATGCATGCTTATACATTTGTGAATATATGCGCACTTATACATGGAAGTATGTATGCATTGCATAAATGCATACGAGGGTAAGGTGAAAAGTTCTCTGCCTGACTCAGAGATGGCGCTCCAGTCAGCAAAAATTTGTTTCCTGCCTGGGTGCACATGTCATTAGTTCGTATGACAAAAGTTTCAACTTGTTCTCTTAATTAGTTGGTTTGCACGAATTTTTTTGCATTATACGTCTTGTGTGTTTTTCGTTAAAATGGATAAACTTGAATATCGTGCGGTCAAAAAAATTCTTCATTTTGGATGAATTAACCCTAAGGAAATTCATCCAAGTTGACAAAACGGGGATACAGGACTCTGCTCCTTCCATGTCAACCGTTAAAAAGTGTTCAACTGAATTTAAACGGGTCGCACATCCCTCGAAGATGACCCACGTGAAGGATTACCGGAAACCATTGAAAAAGTGCATGATATCGTGTTGGGCGATAGCTGAGGCTGTGGGAATATCGGAAGAAAGGATGCGAAACATTTTGCATGAAGAATTAGGGATGCGCAAGATGGGTGCCGCATCGCCAATCAAAAGCAAATACGCAAACGATTTTGGTGCGATTTGTCACCATGGATGAGACATGGGTCCACCACTACACGTCAGAAACAAAACAGCAGTCCAAGCAGTGGGTGGAAGCCGGTGGTTCAGCTCCAAAAAGAAAGCGAAGTCGATCGCATCTGCCGGAAAGGTCATGGCCAGCGTGTTTTTGGGATGCGAAAAAGGATTCTATTAATTGATTACCTTGCAAAATGTAATACAATTACAGGCGAATATTACTCCAGCCTTCTTGACCAGGATGCCAAAATTGCAAGAGACCTGGATTGAAGAAGAAAAAAAGTCGTCTTTCACCAGGACGACGCACCTGTGCACAAGGGTGCGTTGGCGATGGAAAACTGTGGGACTTGGGATAGATTTGCTCAGCCATCCCCCTATTCTTCTGATTTGCACCCTCAGACTTTCATTTGTTCCCAAACTTATAGAAATTTGTTTCTGGGAAGCGCTTCGCATCCAATGAACAAGTTGAGAGGGCCGTATATGAATATTTTCACAACCTTCCAGATTCTTACTTCCGAGAAGGAATACTGATGTTGGACCAAGTGTGTTGAAGTCAAGAGAGATTATGTAGAAAAATAAAATCATTTTTTAACAAAGTCGCAGTCTTTCATTGTCAGGTCGAGAACTTTTCACCTTACCCTCGTATGTAACATATGAACGCTCATACTCAGTGAATCAAATGTTCGTTACTGAACTAAAAAGATCTATTAGATGGAGAGACATTTATTTTGCAAATTAATACTCACAGTTGTATTGGATTTTGTTTGACATGAAAAAATTTTGACGATAGAGCGTGCTTCTGTTAAAGGGATAAAGAAGAGAGTTAATAATTGTGAAATGACACTACAAAAAAAGTAGATGCCATATATGTCTTGTAGGATCTGCAAACTCGAGATTTGATGTAATCCCGCTACGAGAATTCACTGGGTGTGAGATATAGTGGAGCCATTCATGTCTTCTATGCCTGCTCAAACGTTTACCGTACCATCACTTGACCTGCATGTGCTGTAGAGCTTCATCAAGCATGAAAGCGGTTCGATATTAGCACATTCTTGTTAAAAAAGATAATAAATTATAATATTGCGCATAGAACAAGTTTTTAGCTTATGGCACAACGTCCCTTGAAGATCAAAGGACAAATCATAAAGATGGGGTAAATCCACAAAACATAGTGATTTTTTTTTGGCTGTTATGATATTTCAACATACTCGTAAGGGTTGCTAGTAGTCGAAATACGGCAGTTTTGAGAAATCCCTCTTCTAGCAAATACTGTAACTGATCCGTCAATAAATATTCTTCTTCAAGCACTGGTTGGTTGAACAAATAGAGAAAAAACTGTGAAGATTTTTAAGATATAGTATATGCCTGTTGTAAAAAACTCGCACGAATATCTTAATTTAAAGCTAGCGAACTTTCCACTTATAATTAAGAAATGAAGCTGAAATTTAAAAGATTAGCTAGAAAATCCTTTGTTTCAAGAAAGTGGACAACCGTAAAAGATTATTTCCATGTAAGATTTTCTACGGAACCCTGAGAGTATACAGTATTTATAAATTAACATTATTGTGTTAAGAAAATCTTTTATTTTCTTCTCTCAATTAAATGACTGAAGGTAGAGATGGACGGTGGACGGTTGATTCGTTTCAATGTTTCGTATCACTTAAATAGATTTTTTTCTGAATTTGAACCAAGATTGCTATGAATGAATTTTTTTTTGTATAATAACCCCTTTTATTTCTTATCAGAACTAACAAGGTAAAATAATACGTCTGTCTAATGTCTTCAAATGAATTGTTCGATTTTGATAATTAGATATAGTGACCTATTAAGAGTGAAGATTGTTAGATGTTTATGTGCTTTAAAAATTATATGCCAAATGAAGAGTTAAGTTGTTAGTTTTACCATTAGTTTGTCAATTAATATATTATTGTATGAATCTTTGTTCGGCAAGTGAAATTTCTATTTCGTTTTATATAGGGGTTATTGGCAATCCTTTTGGTATGGTTTGTCGCTCTACTGTCACTCATGAGCTAATTTGACCACGACCTACAGGTTAACCTGGATTCTGAACCACTGTCAAACATCCATGCTCCCAACAAGATTCAAACCTGCAGCCTGTAGTACCAAAAAGGCCAGAGTGCTAGCCCTCCGGCTGCAGGGCAGTCCTTTTAAAATAACTTTCAATGGATCATTATCTTTACTAGTTTTTTTTTTTTTAATTTAGAATGTGTTAGAACCGACATAGAAATGATGCCGTTGGTCTGCGTATACTCGCAGGACGGCCAAATTATTTAACATTAATAAAAGACAATTAAAATAAATACGAAAATTAATACTAAAACAAACAAACTAGTTAATTTACTTTTAATGAATAATAATATACAATGATTACAATTAAATTTAAGATTTTTACAGGATTTTAAATTGGCACTTAAGACAGAATTAATAAAAAATATCTATAGAGAAATAATCATAATTTTACGCATACCTCAAGCGAAATATTCCTATCTGTGTGTAGGCAAGGCAAATTAACCGTTGATTTAAAAACTTTAAAAACGTGGTCGCAGCAAATACGTAGATGGATATAGATGATCCATGTAGTCTGTCTCGCAGCAAACAATTAGTGAACCAGGCCCACGTCCTGTTCCAGACAGTTCTCTCTCTCCAAGGGGTCCACCTTTCTTCTCGCAAAACTCAAAGGGGGCTTCTATCTCCCCCACCAAACTGACCGGTTTTCTTTTGAACCTCACCGTGGGAACGGGAGGTAGCGTCATCTACCACTCCTGGATTCATAAAAAAAAAAAAAAAAAAGGAAATATCCCTTGCCTACACACAATAGGATAATTACAAGTTACAACAGAATGTTTTCCTAATGTATTAAGCGAGTGTATTAAGTAATTTAGGGTTTTCCCTTATTTTTAATATATTCTCTAGCGAACTTAAAAATATTTTGTCCATTATTATTAATAATAATGTACAAATTTCTTATAAGTGATTTTTCAGTATTGATCGGGGTAGAATTAGTATCAAGTATTGATTCACCAATTAATCCTTTAGGTGGTTTAGAGAAGGAAATTTCATCTTAATTATTGGAAAGTTTGTTAGTGAAGCACATAGAGCAGTTGACTGACTGACCTGCAACGTAAAACCCGATTTACTCTTCAAGAGTTATTCTTAATTTTTGTCATGCATTCATCATTTCCTATTTGAGTTCTATATCCATTAAAAGTTAATTATCGAAAAATTATTCCAAGTATGTAATCTTTGTTTTCCTTGTCTAGATTTTCATGGGTAGTTACAATAGCAGGAAGTTTGGCTCTGTTGACATTCATGTTCAGTATAATTAGGTGGTTCCAGAATGATAGGAATTAGTTGCTGTTGAATATTTTGTAGAGAGTGGAAATTTTCGAGAAAGTTCTGAAAGGAATTGATTCCTAATGCCTCTATTTCGTCAGTAGCTGGCTTGTTTGGTGGCATAGAAGCAGCGCCTTTTGCACTTTTGTCAGAGCTAACCTGTGTTATGATCATACACAATGAACTGGGACATACGTACTTGAGGTTGACACCTATTTTTTATTAATATTTTTTTTATTGTACTACTGTGCCCAAAAAGTAAGACAAAAAAAAAAAAATTTCAAAAACTCTTTATTTCTTCTTCCAAATTTATTTCATCGCATTCAAAGTAATCCCCTCCGGATACAATGCACTTATGCCAATTTTTTCCAATCCTCAATGCAAGCTAAAAAGTCATCGGCAGGGATGGCCTTCAAAGTGTGCGGCGATTCATGCTGAATATCTTCAATCGACTCAAAACGTTGTCCCCGGAGTGGTCTTTTGAGTTTAGGGAATAGCCAGAAGTCACATGGTGTGAATACGGTGGTTGTGGAACAATATGGGTTTCATTTTTGGCGAAAAAAGCACGAAGAATCAATGCAGTGTGGGCTGACGAATTCAATGTTTTCGGTACCAATCGAGATTTGACGCATTTGTAGCCCTAAATGGAATTGACCATTTCTTTTGAAATTCCAACATCATCAGCAAGGTCTCTAATTGTAAATCTACGGTTTGCAAGCACAAAATCTTTAATTTTTTTAAATTTGAGCTTCGTCGGTTGATATTGATGGTCGACCAGAGGAACTAATCATTACAGAGGGATGAAGATTCTCCCCAGACAAGACCAGGGAATACATCCCTGGCAGAAATTGCCCCAATGCTTTCCTAACACCTAAGCGCATTCTAGAGTGCCCAGCACTCACTTCCCATGCTTGGGTACGGTACCAATCGAGGCCAACTTAAGAGAAGTCCTGTATAGTGAAGCGGCGCCATTGCTAGCCGCCGCTATCGTGAAGACTTTTGACTTGATCTAACTTTAATAATATTTTTTTTAAAATCCATGGGCACGATAGCAACAGCAATACGAAGATTATTGGTCGCTAGCGACCTCCAGTTCCTTCATTACTAAATACTGTAAAGTAGCGGTGGTCTCATGCCCTTTGGATTAAAAAGAATTCAAAGTTAAGTAAATTCTCTTCTTTAATATAATTATAATTAAAAATTTAACCTTAATCATAAACAAAAATATGAAAAAGAATTTTTAAAAAAAAAGTAAAAGAAAATTAAAAAATAAAAATAATTAAATGAAGTGTAGATGTTGATAAAAAACAGTAGCGTGTAATTAATTTTAAATATTTAGAACAGTGAGAGGTCTTTTCTATTTTTGAGAGAAGAAATATCATAATTGTAATTCTGTAGAGCATTTAAAACTGGGTTATTGATATCTCACATATCATTATAGAATTTAGTCGAAATATTATGAACAAATTGTCTTTAACTTGGAATCGAGAGCGTGCGTCTTATATTATCATTACGAAAGGACCAGGACCGCAAACTGGGCTCTCATAAGCTAATACTGGACAAAGATAAGGAAGATATAGTAGTATTTAAGGATTAAGAGATAACTTGGAATCGAGAGTGTGCGTCTTATATTATCATTACCAAAGCACCAGGACCGCAAACTGGGCTCTCATAAGCTAATACTGGACAAAGATAAGGAAGATATAGTAGTATTGAAGGATTATGAGATAAAGCAAAGTTTTTGTTGATTAAAGAAGAAAAATTCTAAGTTGAGTTTTAAATTAATTTTTAAAATTGTAGATATGCGATCTGTAGTTAAGTTTACTGTGCAGAACAATTCCTAAGTACTTAGTTTCTTTTTACCAGGTGATATAATTATTATAGATTTTTAATATTAGTAGGGTCATAGAATTTTTTGCGAGTGAAAAGAATTGCTTCAGTCATATCTACATTTAATTTTTATATTAAAGTTGTTGAGTCATTTTTCTAAATCAATAATGTAATTTTGGAAATTTTTCTGGATAGTGCAAGTTTTCCGACTTTGCGTTGAAATTGCAATGTTGTCGGAATACAGAATAATTTTGATATTGTTCTTTAGCTGAATATTGTTGATAAAGATATTATAGAAGAAAGAACCGAACAGAGCCCCGGGGTACATCTACATGAATATCACGAATTGAGGAATCAGTATTCCCTACTGCGACCACAATGTGTCTGTCAAACAAATAGCTACGAATTACTTGAATTAAATAAATAGAGAAATTGTAAGTAATTAACATGTAAATATATCTTTCTTTCAATCTGACTTTAAGCTGAATGGATATAATTTACTTTGATCAATACATAAACAATTACTGTCACACTTTTCGAATTTTTATTTGGCAACGTCCGGTTCATTATCTTTTTTTTGTTTATCATCAGTCGTGTTTATACATCGAAATTTGATTAGCTGTAGATAAAACTGATATAAGCATATTTTATCATTGTATAAAAAATGTCATGTGAAACGTATGTATAGCAAAGCCTACTTGTAATTCTTTTTTTAATACTTTAAATTTAAAAAAGTGAACTTTTTATATAAAATGTCAGACATCTCAGGTACCGAAGTTTCTTTTAAGAAACCCAAAACTGGACTTATTTATGACGATCGAATGGCCGAGCATTTTTGTTCGTGGGAAGCAAGCATCCAAGAATGTCCTGAGCGTTATCTCTTGGCTATGAAAAAAATTCAAGTGTATGGTTTATTACAAAGATGTCATGTTTTACCATCTAGGTCAGCTACTATAGAGGAGCTTTTGTTGGCACATACAGAAGAGTATATTAATGAAATAAAGAATTCGACAGTAATTAAAGATGTTAATGAATTTGAAAAATTAGCTTCGAAATATGATGCTGTCTTTTTAAATCCTCAAACTTATGATTGTGCATTGTTAGCAGCTGGGTGTTCAGTAGAATTAGTTACAGCCGTATTGAAAGGTTCAGTCAACAATGGCTTAGCTGTAGTGAGACCACCAGGTCATCATGCTATGATTCAAGATGCTTGTGGATATTGCTTTTTTAATAATGTAGTCATTGCTGCCAAGCATGCATTAGATAATTATAATTTGAAACGAATCTTGATAATTGATTGGGATGTACATCATGGACAAGCAACACAGAGATTTTTTTATGATGATCCCCGAGTTCTTTATTTTTCTATTCATCGCTATGAAAATGGTACATTTTGGCCTCATCTGAGGGAATCAAATTTTGATTTTGTGGGAGGCCCTTCTGCTCAAGGCTTTAATGTCAATGTGCCTTTAAATAACATTGGACAAGGAAATGCAGAGTATCTTGCTATATTTAATAATGTACTATTACCTATTGCTTATGAATTTTGTCCTGAATTGGTTTTAATTTCTGCAGGTTATGATGCTGCCATTGGATGTCCTGAAGGAGAGATGAGAGTAACACCTCCCACTTATGCTCATTTTTTAAATTCTATATCTTGTCTTGCAGGTGGAAAAATTTGTGTGATTTTAGAAGGAGGATATTGTCTATCATCATTATCGGAAAGTGTAGCTTTATCTTTGAAGGGTCTACTAGGGGATCATTGTTTATCAATTCCTCCTTGTCTAGGAGTTCAGGAAAGCACAGTTGAAAGCATATTAAATGTTTTATCTGTACACCGTCCATTTTGGGATGCTATTAAGCTTCAAAATGTATATGACTCTGATTGTGGTAAGTTTAATTTGTGTGATACTAAGCATTTGGTGAAGGTGAAATATAATGGAAATCCACTTGAAGGGGTGACTGTTTTTCAGACTAAAGGTTATTGTCCTATTCAGCCACCAAGTGTGATTGCTGCTTTAGAATCAGAAATTAAAGATATCATGTCAAAGATAGATTTTTCTCTGCCGAAATATAGAACATGTTTCACATTTGATCCAAGAATTAAAAGTTCTACATGTACAAAAAGTCACTCTGAAACACCTGAACATGCTATCATTTTCTATAAAAAATTGCTGCAGAGTGGATTGCTTTCAAAATGTGTTTACATACAATCATTGCCATCATCAGAAGTAGATTTATATGATAGTCAATATAATTATATTGATAGAATTCAAGTAGATGGTACCTTATCTACTGAATTGCTGGATGAGTTAAATGAAGAATTTCGGATGGTTCAGTTTTGTCAGGAGAATAATAATTCTATCAATGATACTTTTGGTAATTTACTGCAATTAATAGATGCCGTGACAATGAAAATATGTGCAAATGGATTTGCATTAATTAATTTTGCAGGTCATTATCCAGACAGTGAACATATTTCTGGGTTTTGTCCATTCAATTCTGTAATAGTTGCTGCTAAATATCTGACAATGAAACATAAAATGAAAAAAATTCTTATTGTCGACTTGGATGTTTCGCGTGGAAATAGTGCCCAAAACTTTTTTTATGAAGATGATAAAGTACTATATATATCATTGTTTTATCACATTAATGAATATTTTCTTGCTTCTTCAGAAGCTAAAGAGAAACAAATTGGTAGTAATGGAGGTAAAGGTTTTAATGTTAATATTCCTTTTTGTCACAAAATTTGTGATGGGGATTTTATTGCTGCATTATTTCATATAATACTACCTATTGCATATGAATTTGGCCCTGAATTTGTTTTACTTTCTTTAGGATATGATTACATGAATCATACTCATCTAACTTCATCTTGCTTATATGTTATAACTAAGCTTTTAAGTGCCTTAAGTAATGGTAAAATTGTTTTGATTTCGGAAACTAATTCTCGTTGTGAAGATGCACCCGATACTGCAGCTCATTGTTTATCAGCTATGCTTAATGAAAGCTGTATGCCACTTAGATCATTAAAACCAACCATTGAAGGAATTGATACTATAAGAAATGTTGTAAAAGTACAAAAAAGTTTCTGGAAATCCTTAGCTTTTGATGTTGAAATCCCCAGTTGCCTTGATTCATCCAGTACAGAGAAAAAATTTCAGTTTTCATCAAATGATAGTTCAGCTTCTAAAAGGAGGCAATCCAGCGATCCTGTAGCTATACCTAAAATTCAAGATGAAATTGGAATGTCGTTTACATTAGAATATGAATCCAATGATCAATTTTTCTGTGTGACTCCACTAGAAAACTGTCCTCATCTAGAGTTACTTCAACCAATACCTAATGAAGGATTAAATCCACGAGCTCTTTGCTTGGCTTGCAAAGACCCTAAAGAAAACTGGGTCTGCCTTCATTGTTATCAAGTTTATTGTGGAAGATTTATAAATCAACATATGGTCCAACATGGCTTAGATATGAAACATTACCTTACTTTGAGTTATTCAGATTTATCTGTTTGGTGTTATGCATGTGATGCTTATATTCACAATGAGCTGTTAATGCCTATTAAGGAACATGCATGCAATGCAAAGTTTGATACTTCTGATTCAATGTCATAGCTTTATTGTAATATAGAACTTTTTATTATTTCCTTTCTTAACATTAAAGTAAATATATATTTAAATGTATTATTTTTAAAAAACTTATTATTTTAATTATTAGTAGTATTAGTATTTAACTTCACCTTTAAAAAGAACAACTGCTTGCAACAAATGTTATTTTTTTAATTTATGTGTATATATATTTCATATTAAAAATATTTGTACCTTATATTCTTTTTGAAAATTGTATGATGGATAAATAAATAAATGTTAAAAGCAAATGTCTTTTTTATGAATTAAATCAATTATGTTCTCCTTGGAAAATAAAATTATACCATGCATAGATTTTTTTTTGTATTTCTGCTTGTTCGCAAATGTGAAGAAAAAACAAAGTGTAGGAAATTAAATAAAAAAAATAATACATAATAAAGTTTTCTTAACATATGAAAGAAAACTGTTTTTTAAATAAATAGCTTTCAATAGCAGGTGTAAGAGAATTAATGAAGGATAACTAAGTTAAAAATAATAATAATATAACATTGAAATAAATCTATGTTTGTTAAAGTTAATTACATAGATAAAGTGCATTAATTTAAAAAACTATTAATCTTACTTTCAACGTTGACAACGATTCAAAAATTTTGGATATTTGTATTTTTAAAAAAATTGTCCCAATCTTCGAAGGGAAGAAAGCAAATACAGTACATTTAAAGTTGTAGAAAAGTCTTTTAAACCAATTAAAAAATTAACAATTTGTTTGATTAGTATAAGCTTTAATTACCATGCATATTCAAAACTATTAATTTTACAACTACTACAATTTTAAATTTGATTTCTTTCAGGGTATATTTAAGTAAGAGTTCAATTTTATTACTAGTAAATATAAGGTCACGAAATCATTTTTCTGTCAAAAAAACCGAAGCAATCAAGCGCATTGAACACTACAATTGATTTAATGTGCAACTCATGCCAAATATGTGTACTTTCGATTCAATAGGTACGGCAAAATATTTTGTAACAACTTAGAGAGTACCTTCTCATTATAAATCATGTTTAGAAAAAAAAATTCTTTAAAAAACCAGACCAGCATCATATAGATAACCAATGACAATTTGATCCTGGAAGAACATTCAAATGATTAACATTTCAGTATCGAAAGGAAAAAGCCCAACCTCTTGTAAAATAGTCAAAGGCACATTCTTCCCAAATTTGAAAGAAAATTGTAACATATTAAAATTACAGATTATTCTTCCAAGAAATCAATATTTGTATTCCTAAAATCAGATCAATTATGCAAATATGATAACAGCAGAAGGAACAAACTGACCACTTGTAAAAGTTTGTTATAGCCTCATGTCATCACCTAAGATGACAATAAATATATTGCGAGCATTGGTAAGACCAAACTACAATATCAGCAATCAAAGTGTATTGCATACATCAGCAGTAAAGAATTTTCTCATGGCATTTGTTGTTAGAAATATCTTTGGCTCTGAACTGTAAAGGCTCGTGCTGATGTAAGTGAAAAAATTTGACCAATCACTAGCCTCACCATGTTCGCCTGAAACCGGTTTGAAATGCACTAGGCATAAAAGCTATTTTTGACGTGTCGCTTTGAAGGGTCGAAAAAATTTTCTCGCTTGCCTCTTCAATCTTCACGTCTCTCGCCTCGGTGGGAACGAGCCTTAAGTGTTTGAGTGCACAGAAATATCTACACAGGCAAACAAGTTGGAATGCCTTTTTCAGATAAATTTTGATTTTGTTTACACAACTGCAGTGTTCTCATTTATTTATTAATTCTGGTGTTACCACAATAACAGATTATAGTTCTTACATTATGCATTGCCTGATATTATATGAAACTAAGCGCAACAAAATTCTTTTCTTGTGCTTTATTGGATCAAATAGTTAGAGCATAGCAATCACAAATAGAGCATCTGAAATTTTATAGCTTTTTGTCTATCATCTTCAGCATTTGCCCAAGGTAAGTATTCAACAATATCTAGTTGCACTACTTCCAAGGCCCACCCATTCACCAGATTTATTGATCAAATAAGTCTGGTTGTAAATTGCCCAAGGCTGACACACTACAGAATGCCAGTGACTACACTAGATAAAATTTTGAGGGTGTAAGTTAGCATGCCTTAAATAAACATTGACAATTTATTTCTTCTAATGCAGAAGAATAGGTTTCATGTAACAGATTGTAGTTTATACTAGCCACATAAAACATTGAGTTTCAAGTCCATATTGTCATTTGCATATATCTACTTAACATCATTATAAGTCCTTCATTTTTTTTTTTTTTTTTTTTCGAAAAATTCTTTTTCACACTGAAATTTCCATTTATTGCCTCCCAAAAAAAAAAAACCCAACAAATCTTCAGAAACAATTTTTAGAATTTAGTTTTTACTAATACTTTCAGAAAAAAAAATTATACAGATTATACATTAATAGCTTATAACAAACACCAAAAAATTGTGATTCTTTTATGTACAATTAATGGATTTTATGCAGAAAATTATGATGTTCATATAGCTGTATCATCTCCTTTTTCAACTTTCTTCTATTTTAAGGTAAGTCATGAATCTAATGTCAGATACATTCAAAATAATACACTGACGGAAAAAAAAATGCCAACACCAAGAAAAAAATTATTGTAGAGTAATGAAATTCAAACAATACATTTGTCTAGTTAACATGTTTAATTGAATAAATTTTAAAAATCACAGGTTAATTTAAGATCAAGAAAATGCATTTCAAATGTAAAATGCTGTTACATTACTAGCCGGTGTGACCTCCAGAGTTTTGAATGCAAGCCTGCAAATGTGCATGCATAGTGTCATACAGGTACAGAATGCCATTTTGTGGTATGGAGTTCCCTGCTTGTGGTACTTGTTTTGTCAATACTGGGACAGTCAGTGATGGCTATGGATGATGCTGGAGTTGTCGCAATATCTGTCAATGATATCCCATACATGCTCAATTGGAGATTGATTTAGTGATCTCGTAGGCCAATGTAACATGCTGACACTCTGTAGAGCACGTTGCGTTACAACAGCGGTATGAGGCTGTCCTGTAGGAAAACTCTCCCTTGAATGCTGTTCATGAACAGCACTACAGGTTGAATTACCAGATTGACGTACAAATTTGCAGTCAGAATGTTTGGGATAACCACCAGAGTGCTCCTGCTGTAATAGGAAATTTCTCCCCAGACCATGACTCGAAGCATAGGTCCAGTGTGTCTAGGCTGCAGACAGTCTGGTTGCAGGCATTCGCCTATCCTTCTGACCATCACTGGCACCAAGGCAGAATCTACTTTCATCCAAAAACACAACAGATCTCCACACCATCCTCCATTGAGCTGTCTTGACACCACTGCCATCGCAAATCGCATGGCTTGGAGTCAATGGAATGCACGCTACAGGCGCCTGGCTCGGAGCTGTCCTTGAAGTAAACGATTTCTAACAATCCATTGTGTCACTGTGGTAACAATTGCAGCTCGAATTTCTGCCGCAGATGCAGTACGATGCGCCACGGCTGTACGCCAAATACGGTGGCCACCCGGTCTTCTTGAGGCAGTACCACCCCTTGACCACTGCTCCCAACAATCATGCACAGAGGACACGTTCCGACCAAGTCTTTCTGCAATGTCGCGGAAAGAATATCCACCTTCTCGTAGATCTATTATACGCCCTCGATCAAAATCGGCGAGCTGTTAATAATGGCTTCTTAAAGGTACTCCTGGCTAACATCAACTCAATACCTCAAATTTCAAAGCTCAATAACGCTCACGAACTTTAAGGCACGCATTTAAAAGCAAATCTGATTTGCATGTTCCTAGTGGCGCTACACTTTTGCGAAAATTGAATCGATGTCATCGTTCAGATGTATAAACACACCTACCAAATTTCGTTTATCTAACATAAGTCTTTCTTGATGTTGGGATTTTTTTTTTAGTCAGTGTATATATATATATATATACTTGTGATAAAAATATATATAACATAATATATATACTTGTAATAAATAAATATATATATGTTTTAAATAAAATTCATTTTGAATATATTAATCTTAAAAATAAATCTATCTGATACATAGTATCTTGTTTACTTAACTATTACAATTTAAAAAATTGTAACTATCTTTAAATTAAATTTCAGTTATTGCCAGCCTAAAAGATAAATATAAAAAGATTAATCAGTTTTAATTCAGCTAAAATATATTTATAAAAATTTAAAATCAAAAAGGGAAATTTTACTTTTAAAATAAAAACTTGTTATGCTTTGTTTTATCTCAGTATCAATGACCCAAAAGCATAAAGTTAATATAAAATTTTTAAGTTTCATTTTTAATAATTAAGATTATTTTTTTTTAAATGTAATCCCCCAACTAAATTAGGGAGAAGCATAATAGTTTTTATCTTTTAGTTAACTTTCTATTCTGAAATATAGATATCAACACAAAAATAAAAAGTCATATTTCATGTTCTGTTATTTTTCGACACGAGTTAAAAAAAAAGTTTTACTTAAAATACTTACAAATTACTATTTTCAAAGACCAAATAGTTATTTTTTATGTTATTTATTCACATTTAATTTTTTAACATTATTTAAAGAAATGATTAAATTTTGTTTATTGGTATCGATTGGAAATTAATGGCTCTTGGAATGAAATTCTGAAGAATACTCAAACATTTTCTATAATTATCTATGCCATTAAAAATGATTTTTAGGTAATTTATACTGACAATAAAATGTAATTTAACATTTTACTAAGTGAGTAGTAGAAGTTTATATAGTGAAATAAGATATATTTAATTTTAAAGTATTATATATATATATATTTCTCAAAATTTGTGTCTCCGCATGTCTTAAATCACAATTTATATCAAATTTAAATAAAATTGACAGGAATACTTCTAATACAAAGCCTAGATCAAATGAAAACAAATTTTTGAAACTGCATCAATATTCATTAAGAAATGACTCAGCTGGTGACTTTTAGTGATTTGGGAATATTTCATGGTTGACAATATTTTTAGGTGTTGTACTATTCATAGATGGCTAACATAAAGTAAAGGATACTAACAACTAAATTGTAACAGCCTAAATTTTTTTAATAAATAAAAAAATCTGCATTGAAATTTTATCAATAAAAATATTCCAGTTTAGTTTTGATTCTATACTATGCAAGAAGTCATCAATGTTGCAATTCTAAGTATACTGCCAATTCTTTTAGGTTATCATAGTTCAATTCAAGAAATTTCCATCTCCATATGTTTGAAGTTTGATAGCCATAGAAAGTGAGTTTAGCAGGGTCGAGAGAAAGTATTTATATTGGAGAACAATTTGGCGATGATGACTGGAGAAGAATGATAAATTTCAGAATCAGTCAAAATCACAGCAGACAGTCACAACTAAATAAATGGATATCTTTTATAGGGGGAATGATGGCCGAATGGCTAGCGCTCTGGAGTTCGATACCACAGGTATCGGGTTCAAATCCCGGCTTTGCCCATGGGTGTTGTAGTAGTTCAGAATCCACTTTAAGCCATAGCATCGTAGAGCGCTGCAGGGGCATTGTTACTCTGTGGCTTTCTATCAAGTTACACGCGCCCCCTGGGTAATGCAAAGTGAGTAACATGAGGTGCAGCCCTTATGGCGAAAGATAACGGTCTATTTGCCAGCTGCATTAGAAGACAAAAAAATATATATCTTTTTATAGGTATTTAAAAGATATGAGTACATGTTTTCTTAATTTACTAATTTCTTATATTAAAAATCTTTCTATAAATAATCCTTTCATAAAATGTATTTTTTTATCTAAATTAGTACAGAATATTGCATTCATTCATTAATAAGATAATTTAATTTAAAGAAAAGAAATGAATCTGTAAGCTCACTGAGACTTTTGTTATTATCTAGTTATCATTACTGCAAAATAAAATTCAATTATCTTTTCACAACAGAATTACATTCAATTAAAAAAAAATTCTCCGATTTTAAACTCAACTTTAAAGAATGGCATATTTTTCTTCAATGGTTAACTAATTACACTCTAATATTGAACACTTCCAGAGGTCTCTTATTAATCAATTAAGTCATTTTTTTTTGTTTAGGCTAGAAACAAGTATTATATAAAAAAATATAAAGTCAAATCCTACTTTTTTTCACTATATTGAAGAAAGTCTTTTATAAATAATTTTCATTCATTTTTTAAGTTAGAAAAAATTCTCTCTCTCACATACACACTTTCCATCTCTCTCACTAATTTATTCATATGTTTCATTATCCATTTTGTTCCCTCCTTGACTCAGACTAGAACCCAGAAAGAAAAAAAAGAAATTTTTTTTTTTTTTTCAGTGATCTATGTCGCCACTGGGCCATATTTATTCCTAAATTTATATCCTGCTAAATATCTTATATAAGAGAAATTTTTTTTCTCCCATATAAAACTAAAATTAATTAATTAAATTTAATTAATGAATTAATATTTGAAAAAACTGTATTAACATGAAATGTCATCCACTACAAGTTTAAAAAAATGTATTTGAACTTGAGTGGATGTATAAAAAATATTTTATTAACAATTGAAGAAAATTTGAACAAGATATATAGGGAGAGTGTGAATTAATAGTAGGAATTGAAAAAATAAAGTTCAAAGAATCTTATTTGTTCTGGTTTTCCTATTACGTATTTTTAGACAGATAAACATACATAACCAAATATATAAATTATTAACATTTACAGTATAAAGTACAAGGGGAAAAAAAAAAAAAAAAAAAAAAAAAAAACAGCTGCTTTTGAAATATTTATCAAAAATTGTTTAGAAACATTAGTTTTATTTTTAGAAATAATTCTTAGATAAAGATTTATTGGTTTAACTACATAAATTTAATATAATGTAAATATTTCATGATTAACAATAGAACAAACTACTTTACAAAAATGTAATAAATAAAGAGCAATAAGATAAGAAAAAAAATTTCAAATACTATGATAAATTAATATATATTTCCTTATTTTATTGCTTCTAAAAAATGCTGTAACGTTAATGCAACATTATGTATAAAATATATAGCTGTGGAATAGATTTTTGCAATCTTTCTTGCAAAGATCCATTGCAATAATCTTCAAATGGATCTTTTATGCAAGTTCACCAAATCAATAAACAAAAAAGTACTATTTATATGAATAGATTTCAATTTACTAATTGTAACAGCATGCTTTCTAAAATTGTTAAAGTAATACTTTTTAAATAAACTTTGGATAAAACCAACCTCTACCTTCATTAAATACATGCTTATTGATTTAACAGTTCCTTAAAAACGTGAAACTGGATTCAGACTGAAAATAAAATATTTTTGTCAATTTAATGATTTATGCACATCCCGAAAAACTTTATTTACTGATTTAACACTTCTAGAATGTTTTTCTTTCTAAAATTACACTTCTGATTTTGTTTTCATTGTAGAAATTTAATTAGTTATATTACTTAGCTAACAAACATGTTAATAACAACATATAAATGTTGCCATGAATAGGGCTATATAGCCTCCTACCATGATATTCAGATATACAATTTCAAAAACAAGGTTAAAGATTTTTTATGAAAGTGGAACATTATTGAGCCTCATGAATACCCCAGTAGTACTGTGCCTTCTAGAAGAACTTTTAAGGGTAACTGCCCTGTATTTACATGCCATATGGGAGATATTTTTCAAGATAATGATATTCAGATATATAATTTCAAAAGCAAGTTTAAAAAGTTTTAATAATACACATTTTTTTTTTTTTTTACAGTTTATCAGATTTACATTTTAAGCAACTTTTAATGTTAAAATACTTTCATATGCTTATTAAAATTTAATAGTTTATCAGATAAACTAAATTCACATTCTAAATTAATGAATTTTCTTAACATGCCATTTCATATATTTCTTTGAAATATATCCCTTTTTGCAAAATTTGCACATATACTTCCAATGCGATTTCAAATGATCCTTTAACTGCTTTTGTCTGCTGAAACTTTTTTCACATTTAGGAAAATCACAAACATAGGTTTCAACTTCCGGGTGATGTCTTTCCATATGACTATAAAAATGTTGACGCAGTTTGAAAGCTGCACTACAAAGAACGCATTTAAAAGCATTTCTTTTATGCTTTCGTTGATGAATTAATAACGAGGCATGCGTTTTAAACGTCTCTTTACAAGATTTACAGGATAAATCCTTTGCCTTAATTTCATCTTCAGAACAGGATGAAATGTCATCTTCAGAATAGGATGAAATGTCATCTTCAGAATAGGATGAAATGTCATCTTCAGAATAGGATGAAATGTCATCTTCAGAACAGGATGAAATGCTGTAATCAATTCGGTTAAGAACAACACTGCATTCTTTCATCTGTAATTTATTCGATTCAAGTTTATTTGCCATGTCTTTAATCCTTTATTTGCAAGACACTTACTTCAGGTTGATATTGTTTCTGAGTTCTTGTTTTCTTTTATCACAGAAATTCCGATTAAGAAGGACAATACTTTTTTTTAATTTTAGCTCACTGATATTATAACGTACGTGTGTCACGACGATTTGTATTTCGTGAAGCTCCTTGACTGCGAAGCAGCCGTTCCGTTAGCTCCGGTCTGGTAATTGAAGAATGAAGAACACATTGCTGAGTAGAAAATGGTAAGACTGGAGAGCTTGCCCAATAAAAAAATAAATAAATAAATAGAAAAATAAATAAAATAGAGGAGTTTTTTATTTTTATTTTTTATTTATTTATTTATTTTTTAATCATTTTAAATTTTCAGTAATCATTTTAAAAGACGCTAAAGAAAGGAATGTAACTTATTGCAGAGAGGATTCCAAAATTTTTAGACCACTAGATGACGCTTCTTTAGGGAAAGAAAATTTTCCCAGGATTTAGGGAAGTTGTTAATTTTCTTTCAGCGAATATTTTTTGGAAACTTCGTTCTTGTTTTTCTAACATTAATATAATGATATTTAATTTTTCAACATTTAGTATTTTACTAAATTTAGAGAAGTTTTTAAACTGTACTATTTAAGGAGGGTTCTTCTTATAATAGATTAACACGGAATCCTTGACAGCGTAGTGGCCTCCAACTCCTTCATTGTAAGATGTTGAAACCCAGCGATGGGTTAAAAGACTTCAAGTTAATAAGAAATATAAGATACATAAATGCATTTTTAAAGATTTATTTATTTATTAAAATTATAAAATGATTTTTAAGTAGGGTTTTGTTTTAACAATGCATAAAAATTTCTTTCAACTTTCACCGACTCAGCGTTACAGTTTTCTGTTTCACATAATGCTAAGTCAATTAATTTATTATTACCTCAATAGTTCTGTTCTAATAAGATTATTATATTTAATAATTTACACTGTTGTTGATAATTATAAAAAGTATTAGATTCATCATGTTGAAAGCCAATCATCCTATCATTATAACCCACTCCCCCCCAATAGCATAAGTTATAAATTGAGATAATATATATATATACACTCAAGAGCCAAAACATTATGGCCACCTGTCAATAACGAGTTGGCCCATCTTTGGCGCGCAACACAGCTTCAACCCGCCTTGGCATGGATGCCACAAGTCCTTGGCAGATGGCCGGAGACAGATTGTACCAGATGTTTAAACAACGGTCACGCAAATCCAAACGGTCCCAAAAATTGGGTCTTTGAACTCTGAGCTGCTGTCCCAGGACATCCCAAAAGTGTTCTATCGGATTGGGATACGGTGAGTTAGGCGGCCAGGACATTAACTGGAATTCAGCATCATGTTCTTGGAACCACTCCAACACAATTTTAGCCTTGTGACAAGGGGCGTTGTCCTGTTGGAACATTCCATTTCCAGCTGGAAAAACAGAGGCCATGTAAGGGTACAACTGGTCCGCAATGATGTTCAGATACCCTGTAGCATTCATGGTCTGCTCTACCACAACCACGGGTCCCAGAGACACCCCAAGAGAACGTCCCCCAAATCATAATACCGCCACCACCGGCCTGTGTATGACCTACTGTACATTGAGGGAGCAACTGTTCGCCTGGAAGACGGCGTATCCTGACACGGCCATCGGCGTGATGAATGGCAAACCGTGATTCATCTGACCAGGCAACTCTCTCCTACTGATCCATGGACCAGTCACGATGTTCCCGGCCCAGCGCAGGCGCAGTTGGAGATGACGCTTGGTCAGCAAAGGCACACGAGTGGGACGTTTGCTGCGTAGCCCCATATCCAACAGTGCCCGCTGAACAGTGTGCTCCGATACTATTCTACTTTGCCCTGCATTGTATTGGGCTATCAGCTGAGCCACTGTCTGGCTCCGGTTTTGCATCACCATGCGAGACAGTCTCCGATGACCTTTTTCTTTGATAGCGTGTGGACGTCCAACACCATGTCGTCTACTGCTGGTTTCACCGTCATTCATCCATTTTGCATAAGTACTAACAACTGTAGATCGCGAACAACCCACGAGTCGTGCAGTTTCGGAAATACCTGTTCCGAGCCTTCGAGCCATTACAATCTGCCCTCTATCAAAGTCGCTTAGATTCGCAGCCTTTCCGTCACACACAGAAGTAAGGGAAAGAATGATTCTTCAGACTCTCCAGCAGCAGTTAAATACCACTTACACCTGATCACGTGCCTTCTACGTCATCCAGGCGAGTTCATTGAAAAATGTAGGGGTGGTCATAATGTTTTGGCTCTTGAGTGTATATATATATATTCTTACCTTAGTGCTAGTTTTTACATTCTTGTTAGCTATGTAGAAATACATATGATTTCCCTATACATATTATTAATCTGCTGTGTAAAATTATGCTATGCATGTTATGATGAGAATTATGATAGGCGTATTGCTTTAAATTTAAGGTTAATCTATACTTAAAACATTTTTTAAAAAGAGTTATTTATAAAAAGATGTATTGTTTCGTAATTTTATTCGTAGCATTATAGGTCTTGCCTTTAGATTTATTTCGTAATTTAGAATACAATTACAGAGTGGCCACTCAATCTGGAAAAGTCAGGAAGTTTGATAGCAAAAACGGAATTAAAAGCCAGGGAATTCTTTGGAAAACAAAACTGGGAAAATTAAATAAAAAAAAAAAAAATTCTAAGGTCAAACGGAAGAAAAGTTAGCAAATCCAGTGCCATTACCCCATATACGTAAAAAAAAAATTATTTATGAATAAAAAATATATATCCGATTGAAATTAAAAAGCTCTATAATTTCTATCGGAGATATATATATATATATATATATATATATATATATATATATATATATATATATATATTTAGTAGATTTAGCCGCTTGGAAAAGATACATCCCGGCCGGGCCCCCAATTTATGTAGATTTAGTCGGTTGCAAAAGACGCATCCCGGCCGAAACCCCAATTTATGTAGGGTTACACCGATTTCATACTGATTCATTCCGGCCGAACCTACAGTTTTGTTAGACTTCTCTATCAGTCTAACAAAATTGAACTTTTGAAGTGGGTGTCTAGGGCATTTGACAGACACAATAAAAGTCCTGCGTTTCTTTAAAGAAAACCATTTATTTGGTTCCATAATTTACAATGATATTTACATTAACAATTAATTAAAGGGACAGCACCGTCCATTCTCTCGCTGCTTCACGCAGCCTCCCATCCGTTCCTCTCTAGCTAGCGTTCTCTTCTGCGTCCATCTGCGGGGTTTCTTCTCTCATCTATGGGGCCCTCTCCCCTTCTCGTGGGGTCAGAGTTCAAAGTTCAATACACCCCCGCGTTGTAAACAGCTCTGTCAAAGACAAGCAAGTGTTGCTATCTGGTGATCACGACACAACAAATCCCACAGAATCGGCCATCCTGCAGGTCACTGGCCTCCGTGACTTAACACACACAAAAATCAAAATAATTCTAGAATATGACAAATAATAAAATATCATGACAAATAATAAAAAAAAAGATGTTCAAAAATACTACAACATAACAATAAATTCCAATAATATTCATATTCTGAAATACATCCAAATTATACCAATAACATATTCTGAATTCTAACATATTCTGAAATACAAAATATAGCAATAACAAATTATACCAATATCATGTTCTCAAATACATTAAATTATACTAATATCATATTCTGAAATACATGCAAATTATACCAATAACATATTCTGAAATGCATGCAAATTATATCAATATCGTATTCTGAAATACATCTACTATACCAATATCATATTCTGAAATACATCAAATTATGCCAATATCATATTCTGAAATATATGCAAATTATGCCAATATTATATTCTGAAATATATGCAAATTATACCAATAACATATTCTGAAATACCTGCAAATTATACCAATAATATATTCTGAAATGCATGCAAATTATATCAATATCAAATTCTAAAAAAAAAACTTATACCACATATAAGAAATAATAGTAAGACACAAAAACATATATTAATACAAATAGTATTTAACATTAGGTATAATATAATTCTTAATCAAATTTTTGCATTAAAGGATTAGGGGGATCCTCTCCTTCCTTAAAACGTCTTCGAATGCCTCTAATACGCTTTGAATTTCCCTTCCTACCCCGAAATCTTTCCTTTGAATGATTTGGATCTCTGTACTTGGATCTTCGCAACTTAAAACCCGTTGATCTGTCATATCATTTAGGTTGTTGAATGTGGGTAAGGCGAGGTATTCCGCCAACTGATACACCACGCGAGCGACGCAGTCCCTCATACCGCTGGTGTTTTCGACCATCACCTATCATCATAACATTATAAGCAGCATATTTTTCAGTACGTTTACGAAGAACAACCATATTCTCTACTTTATCCCCAGATTTTACTTTTACATCACTTTTAACAAATTTGGGAAATAACAGCTTTTCCCCTTCTTCAGCTTCGTACGATAAAAATCCAAAACTACCTTTAATTGTATCAACGATACCGTGTATTTTTGCTCTGACAGCTTTAACGTTAACAGCGCATTCATCCTTCGCTACTCCCTTTGAAACTGAACTACATCTTCCTTTTGTGGAAACTCATGCTTATCTTCTAAACTAAATAGCTCTACCTTATCTCTATTAATACCAAATTTACCCTCAGCCAAATCTTCAATTTTTTTAGCATTAGATACTACAGACGATTTTTCTAAATGGGTTTCTTGACAAGGATCAGAACATCCTAAATGTTTAATAACACTACTCAAGACCTCAGGTTTAACGACTTCTCTAGGTAACATTCTAACATGTGTAGGATACACTTTGTCGTCTTTCGTCATAATTCCCCTAGATGTATCAATGGTTTCAGTTACATCTGAATTATACGAAGAAATAGGATCTGTGGGTTTATTTTGTTTTTCCTCTCTATCAGTGTATTCCCAACCTCCGTGTTTGAGTTTCCGAACACGTAATCCGACCTTTGAGCATTATTTGTAATTTTTTAAATTCAAATTCACTTTTACGACGTCGTTCGTCTTCGTCTCTCTACGCATTCCTCTCATTAATAATCGTGCTTAACAACTCCCTACAAAATCCCTCATCATAATTGTCACTTTTAAGAATAGCATTCTTATAATCAATAATTCTAAAATCGGGATTTATAGATATACCTAGTTCTCTGCACAAATCTTCTTTTAAACCCTTGGCTATATAAGCCATTTTAAATTTCCTAAAATTTATATGTTTAAAACAAACAATAAAAATAAATCAACTTCACCCTTAATTTGATTTAGAACTCAAAACAAATACTAATCCACAAAAATATTATTAATCCAAATATAGAAAACATTTCAATTTCCATAAAATCAATTAGCAAAAATAATCTATAGCATACACCAGTTAAATCAATAAGTTGTTAAGTCAAATAGCGCTTTCTACTTTATCATCCAAATACAGAAACATTTCTAGATATTTTACTAGTTAATATTAATTTATCAAAGAAAGACATATAAAAACATATGATTCAAATGCATAGAATATCCCAAATTAAAAATAATGTTTAAGTATTTAAACAAATAAAAAATAGTAACTGTATAGAATTCTCTTTCTAAAATAACCTTTTAAATTTAAACACAATGAAAACAATTACTTTTATAGAATTAGAACAAAAATGCAATAATTAAAATGAAATATTATCATGCAAATATGAAAACAAATTATTGTAAAATAAATGTCTTATCTGCAAACTCTAGACTCCAAACAGAATCTCCAACACTTCTTGGCCAGGGTGGCCTTATCTCGCTATATCACTTCATCCAATAGGCCAGGGCAGTCGGATACACAAAAAATGCTTGCAACAAAATGGCTTCTTCAAATTCCAACGGATTCATCTTGGCCAGGGTGGCCTTATCTTTACTGTATCGCTTATAACCAAGATGGCTACTTCCAACGCTTCCAACAGTCCAGCGGATTCATCTTGGCCCGAGCCCCCAATTTATGTAGATTTATTCCAACAGTCCAGCGGATTTATCCCGGCCGAGCCTCCAATTTATGTAGATTTAGCCGCTTGGAAAAGATGCATCCCGGCCGGGCCCCCAATTTATGTAGATTTAGTCGGTTGCAAAAGACGCATCCCGGCCGAAACCCCAATTTATGTAGGGTTACACCGATTTCAACTGATTCATTCCGGCCGAACCTACAGTTTTGTTAGACTTCTCTACCAGTCTAACAAAACTTGAACTTTTGAAGTGGGTGTCTAGGGGATTTGACAGACACAATAAAAGTCCTGCGTTTCATTAAAGAAAACCATTTATTTGGTTCTATAATTTACAATGATATTTACATTAACAATTAATTACAATGATTTACAATGATATTTACATTAACAATTAATTAAAGGGACAGCACCGTCCATTCTCTCGCTACTTCACGCAGCCTCCCATCCGTTCCTCTCTAGCTAGCGTTCTCTTCTGCGTCCATCTGCGGGGGTTTCTTCTCTCATCTACGGGGCCCTCTCCCCTTCTCGTGGGGTCAGAGTTCAAAGTTCAATACACCCACACGTTGTAAACAGCTCTGTCAAAGACAAGCAAGTGTCGCTATCTGGTGATCACGACACCAACAAATCCCACATATATATATCCGATACAAATTAAAAAGCTCTGTAAAACTGAAAGTGAAATTCCTCTACTTTAATTGGGCGCCAACAACATGGTAATCTCCCTAGTTAATATAGTAAGGCTGAAAAGTTTGCAGATTTGTTGGAAGTTCCATTTTTAATTAAATTCAAATGTAGGCAATAATTCCACTGATAACCTAATTAATTCTGAAACCGAAAAATATTTTAATATATATTTATATGGGGTGCCATATAAATTTCATCTTGCATATAACAGCTAAGGAAGTAATTAATTTCAGTAAAACTTTAAATCCTAAAAAGGCTTCTGGAGTCGATAAAATTAATAATAATATGATTCGCTTTCTTCCGACTAAATTTCTGTGGAGGTCAGTAATTATTCTAAATTGACTTATACGATTATACTATTTACCGTCCGCGTGGAAAACCGCGTTAATTTCGCCAATACTTAAACCTGAAACGGACCCTAAATTTTTTTTATATTTCCAATGGCAGATTATGAACAGGTACAGCAAAAAAAGAAGAACGAAAAAAAAAAAAAAAAAACATACAACAACAGCAAAATAATACAACAAATACAACAAAACATGCTGAAACAGAGTTCATTAATCTAACAATAATGCCAAGTTGCAGATCTTTTAGCCACTAAAAAGTGTTACCAGGTGCACCACGGGGAGATAGATCTTCTGCGCACCCACGGACCCTAAATTACAGACCCATATTAGTACTTAGCGACTTAAAACAAAATTTACGAGCATTCAATATTAAAAAGACTTAACTAATTCTGTGATAAAAGTAATATTTTCATCCCTGAGCAGTTTGGCTTTAAGAAATCTCTTAGCGCGGTGCCCCAATTGCTCAGAGTCATAGAATTAATACATCACGGATTTAGTACCGGAACTTTAACAGGTATATTGTTTCTTGACATAGCGAAAGCCTTTTAACAAGATATGGCATACCGGGCTTTGCTTCAAATTTAAAAAGCTTAATTTTCCTTTTCCTTTTTTTTCTTCTTTTTTTTAAATATCTTTCGTAATGAACCGATCATTTAAAGTTAACATAAATCATTTGATTTCTTCCGCCCGGAGCGTCGAAAGGGAACTCCCGCAAGGGTCCATACTTTCCCCGCTACTATTTAATATTTACGTAAACGACATCCCGCAAGACCCGCTTATTAATACAGCGATGTAAGCAGATAATACGCGATCATTACGCAGCACTCTCACGAGTTTACTTTAATATATATATATATATATATATTATTTCCAATGGCAGATTATAAACAGTTACAGCAAAAAAGAACAACGGAAAAAAAAAAAAGAACAACATACAACAACAACAAAATTATACAACAAATACAAAAAAAACATGCTGAAACAGAGTTCATTAATCTAACAATAATGCCAAATTGCAGATCTTTTAGCCACTAAAAAGTGTTACCAGGTGCACCACGGGGAGGTAGATCTTCTGCGCACCGTACTTTAACGTAGCTTTGCTTATGGAGGGTGAAAATAAATGCAAGCAAATATGCAGTATTAATTTTCTACAAGAGAAAATCTCTCACCCCAATAAGGCCCCAACTTAGCGATGACCCACCTGAAGAGATTGCAGGTTTTCAAAATAAAATCATTATGCAAATCACTAATGCATCGCATTACTATAATATAAATATAAAACACGATGAATTAAAACTCGATCCAATCTTAAACAACGCTAAAAAAACTTTCAGAAAATTTCTTAAATAAAAATTCTCTAATAAATAATCCGCTTCTTTTAAATTTACCCGATTATTTACCAAATACGTATTGTAAAACACGTACAAGAGCCATCTTCGAGCAAGATTTTGTCAGCTATCCAGTACAAAAGAGGGTTCACTTCGATCCTGGTTATGCAAAATAACTCAGCAGGCAGGCTTTACAGGTTTTTGAGTGTCTTGGCCCTGAAGGGACCTTGAATTCCTGTTGAGAGATATTAGGAAAAAAAGGAGATAAATAAACAAAACAGCAGAAGAGTGTTAAGGATTTGCCTTAAAAAATTAAGGCGGCCTGATGGCCAATTGGCTAGCACTTTGGCGCTCTCATAGGTTTCAGGTTCAATTCCTGGCTGGAGCATGGATGTAGGTCCCAGTCTAATTAGCCTAAAGTGTGCACAAAATAACCGTAGAGAGACACAAAAAAATTAGATGGAGAAAGTTAAATAATTTTTTTTTTTTTTTTTTTTTTAAAGTTAAGGAAAAAAATAAAAAGGAAAGAAAATCCGCCAAAGGATGGGGTAAGTGCCGGTAGAAATGATGGCTAAGAGAGTAGGTCAGGGTCAAACCTACAACCTTGCGGCTGCGAGAGCGACGGACATGACAACTGAACCAAGGAACTTCGTAAATTATAAAGAACCGTCCTAGGGCGTTTAGCGTTTCTCGGCAGATTGAAATCGTATCTCGGAAGATTACGAATTTCATCGTTCGGAATATTATGAAGGTTTGCATAGAAATCAAAATAATTCTCACTAAAAAATAAAATCATAGTATATACTTCGCCACTTTCGCGTCCTCCAACAGGAAACTAGCATCAATTTTTACTCTACCTCAGAACTAAGTATGTTGCCACTCCTAATAATTTTTTTTATTTCCTCTATCACTTTATTTCTTCTAGTATTGTAATTCACTTTTGAAACCTGGCAATTAAAAAGAAAAAGGTTTTAGTTCGTATTACCAATAAGCGGTAATAACGGGCCTGAATGGCCGAGTGGCTAGCGCTCTGGCGCTCGGTACCACAGGTTTCGGGTTCGAGTCCCGGCGGTGCCATGGATGCTTGTAGTGGTTCGGAATCCACTTTAAACCGTAGGTCCCGGTGTAACACGATCGTAGAGCGTTGTGGAGAGTGACATATTAAAAAAATAAGGAAAAAACTGACTGTTTATATATATAGTGATTAGTGGGATTATAGTCCTTGTTGCTTCACATCCCCATATACCACTTCATTCATCATCATCAAGCGGTAATAACAAAGAATGTAGAATCTGTTAAGATAATGTTTTTCATCAATAAGATGTACGTATTACATAATCAAATCATGTAGAAGGATTTATTCATCTGTATATAGCCTCAGCATCATTCTCATCTCTTTCTTGTGTTGTGCAAATAAACGTGTTTTATAATTGTTGTACCAGCATTCAGTAATACAAAAACCAAAACTAACTTCAAATTACTAAAACGCTAGATCATCAGATTCTTTTGACTCTTAAAATTAGAAGGGATCTTTTATCGCTAGTGAACACATTCAAAATAAGGGTAAATAATATCTTAATAACTTCAAAGATATTTCTACTCTTTCAAAAGGAAAATAACTCTCATTTTCACAACGAACACATTTTATTAGCATCAATTTTTCATTATATGGGGAAATCCCGTTAACAATGAAAGTAGAAGTTGTTTTTTGGATAAGAGACTCCGGAGTTGAGTTGTATACAATTTCGCTCGAGTACACGACAATAATGAAAGAAGAAGTTCCATTTCAGTCACAAGTTCATCTGGCGTCAGTGACAAAAGTGAAGTAACTCTGCATTACGTAGTGAAACCGAAGTAAGCAAAGTTACGATTGTGTTGATAATCCAGGTAATTTGTGGATTTTATTTTGACTGATTTTGAGTTATATTTGTACGAACTTTTTATATTTCAATTAGTATAAATGAACTGTATAAAAAAGAAGATATTTGTGTAGAGTGTTTATGTTCATTTTGATTTATATTTACGATAAATAAAATGACTGAAAAACGGATCAAGCAGAGGCTGAGGCTAAATTGAAGGCTGAACAAGCAAAATTAGAGACTAAATTACGTAATGAAAGAACTAATTTACGACTTCTTTTTTACTGCATCAGCAAATGTATTTGAGGAAATTCATCGCAAGGTTGATATAGAAAAGGACATTCAAGTTCAATATAAAATTGTGAAAGCTAAACGTTTATTTAAAGTTGATGAAGAAATCAAAGATTTGATCGATTTTACTTAGCAAGAATAAGATGCGACAGATTTACGGAAATGCGAGTTATATACGAGAAGTATTATAACCAACAAAATAAAAGTTCCTCTGTAGTTTCCAATAAATGCACACCTGCTAATTTGAAATTGCCAAAATTACGTCTAAAAGAGTATGATCTTATGCCTAGATCATGGGTTGAGTTTGAGGGACAATTTTGTAGTATTGATGAAAATGAAAGTATAAGAGTGGAAGATAAATTTCAATACTTGTTATCATTGTTAAAATCAAATACGAAAGCTCGTGATATTGTTGAAAGCTAATCACCATCTAAGGAAAATTATTCAAAGGTTATTGAATATTTAAAATCCCGATTTGGTAGGAAAGATTTATTGATTGAAGTTTACATCCGAAATTTTTTCACATTAGTAAACAGTAAAATGAACATAAAATTAAGTGATTTAAACGATAAACTTGGCTCTTATTTACGTGCACTGGGTGAGACAACTTCCAATTATGCAGCAATGTTGTATCCTGTTGTTGAATCTTGTCTTCCAGTAGAAATCTTAAAAGCTTGGGATAGATATAGACTCAGCAGCGAAGTAAAGAGGATTCTATTCTCACGAAGGATAAGGTTCTAAAAATCTTATTTCTTTCTTACGTCATGAAGTAGAAGGCGAAGAACATCGTCTTCTAGCTGAAACTGCATTTGGAAATGGGATGAAACGAAAGGACACCCATAAACCAGTGCACAAAGATGAACCTACTGCTGCAACTTTAATTGCAAATTCATCTGCTGGGAAAAATAATTGTGTTTTCTGTGATCCTTCTCATCTATGTCAATAATGTCAGAAAATCTCGAACATAAATTATGATGACAGAAAGGAACAAGTTATGCGCAAGAGATGCTGTTTAGTTTGCCTTAAGTCTGGTCATTTGGCCAAAAATTGCCATAGCAGCGTTAGATGTTTGATTTGTAAACGGAGGCATTATGCATTACTTTGCCCTGATTTACGAAAGATATTAGTACTTTACCGAAGAGCAAAGTAGCTGATGAGAAAGCTAAGTCTACAGAAAATTTGTTATCAAATTTTCCCTCAGAATATGAAATATATCTTAAAACAATCATCGTCAGACTACGACACAAGGGGAAAGAAGTCTGTGTTCGAGCATTAATGGATGATGGATCACATCGATCCTATATTGAAAAGAGTTTAGTTGCAGAGTTAAATCTTTCTCCCTCCGGAACAGAAGTGCTATTTCAGGACTGTTTGGTGGTGGAATTTCTCCAGCTTCTGAGCATGGCAGATTTTCAGTAGCTGTTGAAAGTTTGGATCGCAAATATTCGGCATCAGGGGCTCTTCTTGATCAACCGAAGATTTGCTCACCTTTACCAAGAATACGTGATAAAACCTTACTTACCAAACTTGCTTCCCGAGGCATTGTATTGACTGATGTTGGAAGAGATACACCACCTATAAGAATTCTTCTAGGAGCTGATGTTCTTGGAAGCATTTTGACCGGAAGAATAAAGGTATTTACATCTGGTTTGTCGGCTGTAGAGACTTTGTTAGGTTGGACAATTTTAAGATTAAGAAAGAAAATACAAGTGGTTAACATGGTCACATTATCTTTGCAAAATATTGAATAGCCAAAATTTTGGGATTAAGAAGTTTTTGGGCATTAAAGATCCAGTGGAAAGAAAAATAAGACCCTTCTGGAAGAAAAACCTCTGATCCATTTCAAGGAAACCATAAGATTTCAAGAAGACCAATGATATGAAGTTGCATTAGCTTGGTTGGCTGGCCACCCACTTGTGTAATGATAAGTATGATGTGGCTTAATCTAGACTACGCTCAGTTACAAAACGTCTAATGAAAGAAAATATCTACGAAGTTTACGATGATGTTCTGAGGATATGGCAGAAAGAGGGTATAATTAAGGTTACAACTAAGGTTCGCCCAGTTTTTGATGCATCCTTCAAACAACAGGGATATTATTCTCTAAATGAATGAATCTAGAAGAACCGGACCTAGCCTTTCAGAACAAATTCCTCCACTCCTCTTAAGATTTCGCACTAATGCTATAGGAGTGATTGCTGATATCAAACAAGCTTTTCTACAATTGAGTGTCAGACCTGAATATCGTAACTTTTTGAGATTCTTGTGGTTGGATACCGAAGATCGGTACAAATTGGAATTCTTTCGACATTGTCTTCGGGTGACATCAAGTCCATTCCACTTGAATGCCAGTATTCGTCTTCACCTTGATTCAATTTGATATTCAGTTGAATATCAAATTGAATCAACCTTTTCTTTCCACTGGAATGAATGATGATTATGAGGCCGAGGCTGTATATAGCCTCATCAAAAAGTACGAGTTTTTCGACCTGTTGTTTACAAACCAACACCCACTCTTTCCTTTTTTCTTTCCCTTTTTGAGGTAAATGTCAATAATGCACTATGCAAAGATTAAATTAATTAAGAATTTAAATTCTTATATATATATATATATATATATATATATATATATATATAATAATTTAAGAACATGCTGCTTTTTATTTTTAATTAAAAGTTTTTTATTTTTAAATATGGTAGATTTTCATATTGAGCATTTGTAAATTATAATTAAAAACAGTAGGTACGGAAATTACTCCCTTGGCACCCGTTAACTTACATAACTTTACACTTTGCAATTCATATAAATTAAAAACAGAAAAAAAAGCATTGGTTTTGGAAAAAGAAATCCAACATTTTTACTTAAGTTTCAAGACTTTATTTAACATGTTTTGGATTACCAATTTTGATCAAATATGCACCGTTTTATTCTATAATTTCTTGCATTTTAAAGGTGGCTTCATAATACTTGTCCCATAGAACTCTTGGTCTTTATTAGTGAGAATCTCTAGTAATCTATTTTCACATTCTTCTGATGTCAATTTCTTTGATAAAATGGATGTCAATTTCTGAGCAAGAAAAACATGGTTATCGCGTGGTGCCAGGTCCGAATTAAATGGTGGATGCATCAAAACTTCACAACCAAGCTCCCATAGCTTTTGGCAAGTCACTATAGATGTGTGTGGCCTGGCGATGTTTTGATGGAACACAACACCTCTCCTATTGCTCAATTCTGGCCGTTTCTGGTCAATCGCTGGTTCAAATGGTCAATTGCTGACAGTAGAGATCCAAATTTAGTATTTGATCATATGGAAACAACTCAATATATAATTCCAGTCCCACCAAATGCATAGCAGAATCTTCCTGGCCGTTAGTCTGGGTTTGGCCACTGTTTGAGCTGCTTCACCGCGCTTTGACCATGATCGTTTTCCGCACAATGTTGTCTTATGCGAACCATTTCTCGTCCTCAGTTACCATCCGTTTAAGAAAGGGATCGATTTCATCCCGTTTGGCCAGGGGTTTGCAGATGGAAATTCGATTCATCATGTTTTTGTGTTAATTGGTGTGGCACCCATACATCAAGCTTCTTTTTAATCTAGTTTTGTGCAAATGGTTTAAAACTATTTTAAAGGCGATCTTTAGCTCCTGTGCAATGCTACGACTGCTAACATGCCAGTCAGCTTCGATTATTTCTTCGATTTTGTCGACATCTTCGATGACGGGCCTACTTGTGTGAAATGCATCCTTAACATCAAAAATTCCTGAATGGAATTGACAAAACTTAAATTAAACGTAATTAGCTGTTACAGTATCAGTACCATAAACACTATTCACAATTTAAGCCGCCTGGCTTGCATTTTCTCCTTTATCAAAGAAAAACTGTAAAATATACTGAATTTACTCTTTGTTGACTTCTTTTTTAACACCCTGTACCTCACCATTGAATAGACCAAACAAAAAACAGCACAGAATTTTTTTTTTAGTGTCAAATTTCACTTTTCCAACTAGCATAAATCTGAAATTTTTCGATCGATACGAAAGGGGCGGATTTTTCACAGTAGGGAGGCGCAATTTCACTTGAGGCTTATGGGTAGAAATGATCCTGTCTTTAATGACAGATGTTACTGGTATTAGGTTTATGCAAGTATCTAACAGTCGATGTACATATAATAATCTTGGAATAACAATATTGGAATTTCATAAATTTAATTTTTTTTTTAAAAGAACTTTACTGTAATTGTATCAAGATGAACTTTTCACAAAAGTCGGACAACTCTTTTCTGAAATCAAAGGATACAAAAACTTTTCAATCTTTGGATAAAGAAAGTGTTATAAATGTTAGAAATTAAATTTGCCATTAACATCAGCAACACATCTGTGCTTGGATGAGGATATTACTGTTGAACTGCATTATTTTGATTCAATTAACAAGCAGAACATTAACAAAGATAGCACTGCAATATCGAAAACGGATTTAAACTTTATGAATTGTGATAGTTCTAGATTTCAAGTTGATAATAATGAATATTCTACCTTTCCATTTCAACATAATTTACAGGAAACGACAAATGAACAAGCATATATTCCTCAAGTTAAAGTTTGCGAGAGACAATTTTTAAATTCAGAAGCAATAAACATGAGAAACTCTCAAATGTGTCTTCAAAACATAAACTTTCAGAACACTTGTGAAAGTTCACCTACTATTTCTTTAAATAAAGAAGATGTACATACCAAAAATTCCTTACTAGGGAAGATTCTAATCAATTAGAAAATACATTCATTGATGAAATTGGAAAAAATATTCTTGTAGAGAATGTAAAAAATATTCTTGGAATAAAGAAGTAGTAGTTCCTCATATTAAAAAATGTCAAAGAAATGCTTCAAGTGCACCTGCTATAATAGAAAGAAATAAAAATGAAAACTTTCAGAACAATTTTTCTGTTTCTTTAAATTGTGATCAAATATGTAATAAAAGATTAGTTACTACAAATGATTCTCATAAATTTGAAAATACTTTAATCAGGCAAGTTAAAAATATCCTTATGAAGAATCTACAAAGTATTTTTCAAATGAACAAATGCCCATTTTTAATGTTAAACAATTAGAGAGAAATACTTTAAATATTGTTGACAATCAAGTAGTTTTCCATAAAAATCCTCAAGACAGTTTTGAATATTCATCTATTCTTTCTTTTAATAAAAATCAAACACCTAATGTAAAATTTACTACTTTATGGGATCCTTATCAATCTGATGATACATTAATAAAAAAAGGTTAAAAAAATCCTTGTACAGAATTGAAACAATTTGGAAAACAAATTTTTATTTCAACTGATGTTATAGAGAGAAATAATCAAAAATTTCCTCCAAGAGAAAAATATTCATAATGATTTTGGGTTGTCATCTACTATTCCTTTTAATAATGAACAAACACCTAATATAAAATTTGGCACTACATGGGATTCTGATGAAATGGGAAGTATATTAAACAGGCAAGTTAAAAATTATCTTAATGAAGAATCCACAGAAATGTATTTCTCAAATCAAGTTAAGCAATGTGCGAAACACACTTTAAATTCAATTGATGTAATTAAAAGAAACGAAGAAAAGTATCTTCAAAATAAAAACTCACAGGACAGTTTTGAATTTCCATCTATCTCTTTAAATAATGAACAGAGATCTACTACTACTGCAAGATATCCTTATCAAACTGAAAATACATTAATAAATAAGGTTGAAAAATATCCCTGTGAAGAACCCTTAAAACATCTTTGTAATGAGCAAGTAATTATGCATCAGACTAAACAGTTCAAAGAGATGTTTTAGATTCAGGTAACTCAGTTAGAAGGAATAAACAGAAATTCCTTCAAGAGAAAAATATTAACAGCAGTTTTGAATTTTCACCTGCTCTTGATTTAAATAATGAACGAACATCTAATATAAAATTTCTTACTATGGGAGATTCTGAACAAATTGAAAATGAAATAAAGAATGAAGTTGAAGAATATCCCTGTGTAGAATCCATTATAGAAAATAATTTTTGGAGTGAACAAATAAATATTTCTCAGATTGTAAGGGCTTTCACATCAATTGATGTAAAAAAAAGATGAACAAAAGTACGTTCAAAATAAGAACTGTCAGAACTCTGTTAAATTATCATCTAATGCTTCTGTAAATAAAGAACAAACAAATGGTTTTAAACTTACAATTATAGGTAATTCTAATCAAGCTGAAAATATAATGAGTGAAGATGAAAATGGACAGGAACTAAAGAAGATAATATTTATCTAAAAAATACTAGTAGTTTAATGGAAAATGAAGTATTATTGACTCCTGTTTCACAGATAACTAAACACAACCAATTTCTCAGTCATATTTATGAAGAAGATAAAGAAATTGAATTGCATAAAAACGAAACAAAATCAGAAAAATTATTGGAAAATTTTATTGATACTAAATCTGATAAAGCATTTAGATCAGTTGAAAACGAATTTGGTGGAAATATAAATGAATTCCATCATAACCAAACAGTGAGTACAGTAATTAGAAATGATATCAATATAAATAAATATAAAGAGATCCAGACAGAGCAAGTTGTACCAGTCCCCATTCCTGAGAATAATGAATTGCAACAATGTACCTAATGCTTTAATAAAAAAAGCTACTAGTTCAGGAATTGCAAAGTCTCAAAGTTTGCTTAGGTCCAGGCATTGTAAAAACACAGAAAAGATTATTGCAACTAAAATCAAAAGAAAAATGTTTCAAAATTCTCACTTAAATAAGGAATCAGTTTTGAGTAAGCGAGAACTAATTGGAAATTTGAAATATGAACTGAAAAAACAAATAGACTTTAGTAAGGAAATGTTTGATAAAAATCAACTGTATAAACAAAAAACAAGTTTTAAACGCAGTACTAAGTGTCATTCTTCAAGTTTCCATAAAAGCTCTTTTATAGGGAATGTATTAAAGAAAAAAAGAAAGAGGAATATATTACATCAAATAAAGCATTTTAATGATACAATATTTTTATCATTTCCATTTAAAAATTTTAATGTTACTTTGAAAAGACGTGATTCCCCTGATTTTAAAAAAAATATGCAAATAAAAATGTAAAATCTCAGACAGGTTCTTATGAGATAGATTTATCATATGAGAAAGACATTATTGCTGCAAGTTCTGATTGCAGTACAATTTTTAATTTTAGAAATATTGAGTCTTTGCATTTAAATGATAATGATTCAGAAAATAAAATAAAAGACCAACAAATAAAGAGAAAAAGTTTAAATGAAATGGAACAATTGAATACTGTTTCGTCATTCCTTACATTTCCATTAAAAAATGTAATGTTCATCTGGAAAGATGTGATACTTTATTAATAAATCCAGATGAAGATTTGAGTAGAAATTTATGTCTTAATTTAAACAATCATGAAATTCATTTGACTAATTTTGAAAATATTGCTTCAAACTCAAAATACAATAATTACTCCATTTCTGAATATGATTCTAATGATGATAATACTGAAAGCAAAGTAAAAAGTCACCAAAGAAAAAGAGTACATAAAATGCAGCAGCTGAATAATTTCCCTCCACTCCTTACATTTCCATTAAAAAAATGTAGTGTTCATTTGGAAAGATGTGATCATTTATTAAAAAAATCATATGAAAATCTGAGTGCAAAATTTGACTTTAATTCAGACAGTAATGAAATTGATTTGACTGGTTTTAAAGATAATATTGTTTCAAGTACAAAATACAATAATTATTCCATTTCTAAATATAATAATTCTTCTGATTTTAATGATGATGATACTCTAAGGCAAGTAAAATGTCATCAAATAAAAAGAAAAAGGATGAATAAAGTTAAGCAATTTAAAAATTTCTGTCCATTACTTACATTTCCATTAAAAAACTGCAGTGTTCATTTGGAAAGATGTGATTCTTCATTAAAAATTCAAATGAAGATCTGAGAACTGTTAAATTTAATTCAAACAGTCAGGAAATTGATTTGACTTATTTTGAAGATAACATAGCTACAATTTCAAGATATAGTAATTACTACAGTTCTGTATGTAATGGATCTTTATATTTGAATGACATTGATCCTGAAAGAAAAATGGAAAGTCATCAAAGAAAAAAAGTAAATGAAAGGGAACAGCTTAATAATTCTCTGTCAATAATTACATTTCCATTAAAAAAATGTAGTGTTTATTTGGAAAGATGTGATCATTTATTAAAAAAATCATATGAAGATCTGAGTGTACAATTTGACGTTAATTCAGGCAGTAATGAAATTGATTCGACTGATCTTGAAGATAACATTGCTTCAAGTACAAAATGCAATAATTATTCCATTTCTGAATATAATGATTCTTCCGACTTTAATGATGATGACGCTCTAAGGAAAGTAAAAAGTCATAAAATAAAAAGAAAAAGGGTGAATAAAGTTAAGCAGCTTAATAATTTCTGTCCATTACTTACATTTCCATTAAAAAACTGCAGTGTTCATTTGGAAAGATGCGATTCTTCATTAAAAAATTCAAATAAAGATATAAGAAATTATAATTTTAATTCAGACAGTCATGAAATTAATATGACTGATTTTGAAGATAACATTACTGCAAGTTCAAAATATATTAATTACTCCAGTTCTGTATGTAATGATTCTCTAAATTTAAATGATATTGATTTTGAAAGAAAAATAAGAAGTCTCCAAAGAAGAAAAGTAAATAAAATGAAGAAGCTTAATAATTTCTCTCTATCCCAAAACTACAGTATTCATTTGGAAAGAGGCAATTCTTCATTAAAAAATTCAAATAAAGATCTACTAAATTATAATTTTAATTCAGACAGTCATGAAATTGATTCGACTTACTTTGAAGATAACATTACTGTGAGTTCAAAATACATTAATTACTCCAGTTCTGTATATAATGATTCTTTAAATTTAAATAATATTGATTTTGAAAGAAAAATAAGAAGTCTCCAAAGAAGAAATGTAAATAAAATGAAGAAGCTTAATAATTTCTCTCTATCCCAAAACTGTGGTGTTCATTTCGAAAGACGCGATTCTTCATTAAAAAAATTCAAATAAAGATATAAGAAATTATAATTTTAATTCAGACAGTCATGAAATTGATTCGACTTATTTTGATGATAACATTACTGGAAGTTCAAAATATATTAATTATTCCAGTTCTGTATGTAATGATGCTTTAAATTTAAACAATATTGATTTTAAAAGAAAAATAAGTCACCAAAGAAGAAAAGTAAATAAAATGAAGAAGCTTAATAATTTCTCTCTATCCCAAAACTGCAATGTTCATTTGGAAAGATGCGATTCTTCATTAAAAAATTCAAATAAAGATTTAAGAAATTATAATTTTAATTCAGACAGTCATGAAATTGATTCGACTTATACTGAACACAACATCTCTTCAAGTTCAAAATGCAGTAATTATTCCAGTTCTGTATGTAATGAATCTTCTTTAAATCTTATTGATACTGAAAGAAAAGTGGAAAATCAGAAAACAAAAGATGATGAAATAAAAAGATGCAATACTCTAATAATAAGAAAAAAATTCAAATGGAGATTTTGAGCTTCATTCAGGTAATCATAAAATTCATGTGACGGATTTTGAAGATAACATTTCATATTCAAACTACAGTAATTGCTCCAGTTCTGAATTTAATAACTCTTCACATTCTACCGATAGTGATTTTGAAGTGGATATAAAAAATAATCGAAGAAAAAAATTATTTGGATCAAAATCTTTTGATTCAAAATTAGGACAATCAAATGATGTAAAAAAGATTAGAAATTTATCTTGCAAGTTATGTAAGAAAACATTCAATAGCTTTTCTTCTCTTCTGTGTCATAGAAAGAAAGTTCATATGAATTACTCTTTTATATGTGTTTTTTGCAAAGCATCTTTTAAATTTCGAGATAGTTTTTTCATCATATGAAAAGACATCATCCAGAATCAGAATTACATGTTTGTGATTATCGTAAATGTGAAGAAAGTTTTCTTACTAAAAAACAACTGACTGACCATAAGAAATGCCATTACGTATATGTATGTAAATTTTGTAAAAGAGAATTTACAAAAAAAAGGCATATGCTTCGGCATGTTCTTATGTACCATTAAATTTTATGTTTTAAAAATATAATTATTTTATTAGTAATTTTTAACTAAGACATAATTAGTAGTTCCAAATTTTTTTAATTAATTATATGAGAGATAGGAAATAATTAAGAGCAAATTAATTCAAATGACTAAATTATTCATATTTGCAATTTTTTTAAAAATTGTTTTATTCAGATAAGATTGATGTTTATTTCTCAATAATATTACTCTTAGTTTCCTCTCTATAGGTTGATTTGCCATGAATATGTATAGAATAATTTATTTGTACTACTATATTGGCATTATTATTAGCAAGGATTACACTACATATGAAACCATCATGTATTGAATTGTCCACTGTATTTAAATGGCTGGGTTTTATAATTATAATAAAAATAATTTATGTTTTACTGGTATATTCTTATTTAGTTATAAGTTTTATTTATTAATATGAAAAAAATCATTAAGAAATTAGTGAATATACTATAGTTGATAAGAAATATAGATTAAATAATTTATTCTAGATAAAATGGAATAGTAGATTTCTGTTTGAAATAAAATTCATTCTTTTATAAATTGCCCCCTACAATTGTTTCTATCTATAGCCTATTTTACAGTCATAGTAATTTATTTTGTCATTTAACTGTTGCTAATAAAATTTATTTGAATATTTTAGAAAAAGCCTCTTTAATATTTAATTGAGTTTAAAAAATTATAATGTTAATTTCAGAAGAAATTTAAAAAATATAAATATATTTTTTTACAGAGGATTATTTAAAATAGAACATAATATTTAAATTTATTTTAACCACTATTTTTTTTTATTAAATTTCTTTTTGAATAATTGGATAAGTGTTAAACAATTTTATCACTAATGAATGTATGGTGAAAATTCTCCTTATCAAAGTATGGCATTTTAAACTACTATAATTTCAATCTGAGAAAAAGTAAGCTTTTGTGAATTGTGCTTGTTCTTTGATTTACCATATATATAAATCAAATTATATTTTTATTCATGACAAACTAACAATTTTAAAAAATGTTTTTCTATGATCATATTACATAAAATAAATTATGTAGTAAAATTTAAGGTAGTAGAAACTTATTTTATTTATAAATTATGTTAATTCAATAAATAACTTCCTACATTTTAAGCTCATTTGTTTTCATATCAAAGATACTTAAAAAAAATAAAAACAGCTTGTACCTAAACACATTTGGAGCCATTGTACTCTGTTGGTAATAGCATAAATATTTGAATGAAAACTAATCATAGTAAAATTAATGAATTTTATTTTGTTTAATTTAATAATTAAATAAGCTGTGGAATAAAATAAATTGATGTCAATCTTAAAATTTCTATCAGATTATTATGCTTATTTTAGTGAAGTTTGGACACATTTGGTAGAATGATATGGATTAAAAAAATTTTTTTTTAATTTATAAATTAAATACAATCCAATATGTATAATTGTTTTATAAATTTCTACAAAGAGTGTTTGCAAAATATGCAAATCATCTAGTATAATAGGGTGGTAAGATTAGTGTTAAGTCAAGCCCAGTTTGAACAAGTAAACTGAACCAAATTTCTTAATCACATACTACTGTGCCTAAAAAATAAGACCAATTTTCAATTTAAAAATGTCTTATGGAATTTTTCTTTTTTAGGTTGCTGGCACTGTCCTTGACATTTGTGTGAAATTTGACATCAAAATATTCATTAGTGTTTGAGTTATGCTTGGCTTTGTGAGACGCTAAAACTGATTCCGGTGATTTTTTAAATGTCTGAATCAATTGAGCAAAGAACTTGCATTAAATTTGTTTACGGAAACGTATAGAATGTTGCAGAAGGCATTCGGTGAGCATTCCTATACAGGAAAGAAATTTTTACAGATGGTATAAACAGTTCAAAGAAGGTAGAGAAAGCGTTGAAGGCGAAGAGCCCTCTGAGCTTCAAAAACGTTACATTTCGATTGGTACGAAAACCCTGAATGTGCCAGCTCACATTGCATTGATTCTTTGTGTCTTTTTTCGCCGAAAATGAGACCCATATCGTTCCACAACCATCGTATTCACACTATGCAACTTCTGGTTATTTCCTAAACTCAAACGGCCATTCCGGAGACACCGTTTTGAGTCGATTGAAGAGATTCAACGTAAATCGCCGCAAACTTTGAAGACCATCCCTGCCGATGACTTTTTAACATGCTTTGAGGATTGAAAAAAAGTTGGCATAAGTGCATTGTGTCCGGAGGGAATTACTTTGAAGGCGATGAAATAAATTTGGAAGAATAAATAAAGAGTTTTTGAAAAAAAAAAAAAATAATAATTGGCCTTATTTTTTTTTTGGTCACAGTAGTATGCATAAAATATATTTTCTAAAAAAAAATAATAATTAGAAAAAAGAAAACCATTTACTGAAAAAATAATTTTAATACAATTTAAAAAATTTTCTCAATTACAAATTTTATTAAAAATCAAGTGTAAGAAAAAATAAAAAATAAATCAACTTTGTGAATCCATGTTGTAGAATAGATAATTATTAATGTTGCACTCAGGTTCAACACAATTATAGTTTACTGTTTAGTCACTTTCGCAGTTTTAGCTTCAAATTGTCAGCAAGCTTATCCATGAATTCAAAGGTATTCAAATAATCAGCCCTTGTTACACTACAAGAAAAAAATTATACATACAATTTTGAATAAAAGTATAGATTTTAGTAGAACAGAACTTATGAATTAAAATGCAGAAGAAATCAAAGAAAAATCATTTTACTTTACTATCAAATACTTAAATTCAGGGTAATTATAAAACTAATTTGGTTGTATTTTCCAGATATAATAAATAAATCCTTATAAAAGCATTTAATATATATGACTGACATTATAATTATAAAATTTAGGCAGTTACCTAAAAACATAATAGATATAATTAAAAAAATAATCTTTTGAATACTCTATGGAAAATTATTAATTTTCCATAAATTCAATAGCACTTCTATAATAATTTATTTCCAAAAACTGTTGATACATATCTTGGTCAGGAATAATGTAGCAAATTAAAAAAAAAAAAAAAAAGATTGAGGAAGTTTTTATTAAGAGACCATTTAAGACTTAATGCTACAATAAGTGCACTAAAATTATTTATAACAAATTTGGATTTAATAAAAAAATACATAAGTTTTTTAAACACATAATGCTCCACATCATTTTGAAATGAAAATATAAGCAGTGAGCGTAAAAAAAAAAACTTACGAAAATTTATAAAAGAAGCTCATGCATACAAATATTCAGACCTTACAAAATTAAGAGTTCTTTTCTATAACAAAGGTAAAATGCAATAGCAGTAATACATTCATTTGTGCACATTAAAGAATAAAATTGTGAAATTTGGCACTAATTTCACTATAATTGACTAAATTAATTGTGCCAAGTTTGAAAAGTAATAGATAAAAATGGCTTTTTTTAAATTTCGTAGTCAAAAGAATAAGCCAAAATTTATATTCATTTATTTTGCAGTAATTCGATAGTAGTTGGCATCTATATGAAAGACAATTATTCTTTAGAAATGGAAAAAAAAAAAAATTTCCTAAATCAAAGACATTGGATGACAAGAAACTCATTTTGAAATTCAACTCGAAAACAGTGAGCTGATATAAAACTTTTCTTCAATATTTTCTGAATAAAAGCATTATATGATCATAAGCAGTTTTGCTAAAATAAATGACACAGCAAAGAGCAAGTTTTACCTCTGGTAAATTATTACATTTTCAGTGGTTCTTGTGAATTGATTTTTATGCCTGTATAATGGAATGGAACTCTAAATTGTGCTAATTGTTATTCTGTTTTATTGATTTTGCATATTTGGTATTTAACATCTTTTAATTTTTAACTTGCGTCAGTAATTTAACAGATTTCATAAAGTGACATAGCCAGGAAACGCAAGCTAATTGATGGGCTAATATATTAGAATTTTTTTCTGTCCAATGTTAAATGAGCTGGTACCATTGAAATTATATGTGAATTAATTAGTGATGATATATAAAATTTATCAAGAATGCAATATTAAGTTAATATTTAAATTTTGAGTACGAATTTTTTGTAATCTTTTACATATAGAAATGTTATTTGTCAAATAATATTTCTTGACAAATAGATTACCATATTTAAGTATATTATGTAATATTTTTAAATTACTGTTTTGTGCATCATCAAAAATTCTTCTTTTATTAAATTATTCGTTAGTAAATAATAGTAACTACACTTCACTAACCCCAGTTAAATTAGAATATTTTAAATATTTATACAAAATGTTAATTTTTAATACATGAATGATAAATCATACTTCAGAAATGTGAAATTCTGCCACATAAATAATAACAGTTCTCAAGATATTGGAGAATTATTTTAAAAACAAACCCAGCCTCCATAATTTTAAAATAAATTATTACTTGCTTAAAAACATTATTATATAAATTATTTATCCTTACGTTTTCAGTCCTTTAATGCATATCGCCAGATCCTTTGTCATGAATCCAGCTTCAATAGTTTCAACACAAACTTGTTCCAGAATTTCTGCAAATTCCGCAAGTTTTTCATTGTTATCCAGCTTAGCACGATGATCCAGACCTCTGGTCCAAGCAAATATCGAAGCTATAAAACGCAAAATAGAAATATGTTCATTTAATAATGACGTGTACGAAATTTTAAATAAGTTTTATCAAAGGAAATAATTATTTTATTTATAGAAATGCAGTTTAACAGATAGAAAAATTGATAACTATTCTAAGATTTGAATCAATTTACAATTTCTCAGAAAAAAGTATATTAAATATGTTTCTATGTTAAAAAAGAAATATTCTTATTTCAATAGATATGAAATTGAATACATTTAAAAATAACCATCCTTTGTTTATATTTATTGTGAAATGCAAAAAAAAACTGATTAAACTAATAAAAATTCAGTAATTAATTTATTTTTTTCATAGAAAAACTACATATTTTACAAAGATAGTTTTCATATCTTTATTTGGGCTATTTAAGGCAGCATATATATATATATATATACATATTGTTGATGTATTTTTATCAAATATTTATTAATTTTTCTTACAATCACATTCAGGCTCAGTAGAAATTTGAGTGGTTCATCACTCCAGTATTTACATTATATGCATAACTGATTTGTAATGAACAAATAATTTAAATCCTTTTATAAAGCTATTCCTTATCAGAGATCCTGCCGGTGGAATGGATATTTGCGAGTGATTCAGAATCCACGTTAAACTGTAAGTCTCGGTCTAATTAGTCTAAAGTGTGCACAAAATGACCCTAGAGCAACAAACCAAACAACCTTATCAGAGATTTTTTTATAATCCATTTAATTACTAAGAAATTATAAATAAAAGTTTCTTAAAGATATGCTATCCTAGAGAATAATAATTATTTTACATAATATGGATATTTTTATGATAAATTTACTCCAAGAAAATAATATGTAAATAGAGCTACCATGTTTTACATTACACGCACACACAAAAGAAAATTTCCTAAATTAATATAATCGACGTATTTCAATCCCGATAAAGTTTATCAAGTTATAACATCACATAAGATATAGAGGACTAATAAATTAAGTGCATTTTATAACTGATAAAATAAAAAAAATAATAATAATAATTTTTTAAATAATTCTATTTAACATTTGTTAATGATAATTTACCCATATTTTTAAATTTAAAAAAAATGAAAAGCATTTTAATTTTTGTTGCAGTCCATTGCTTTTTAATTATCAAATGAATGAATATTAATTATATATAATTTTTAAATAAATGTAAGATCATATCAATATCTATATGATGACTTAATATTACCTATTGGATTTGTCGATGTTTCTTGTCCTTTTTGATGCATTCTGTAATGCCTTGTCACAGTTCCATGAGCCGCTTCAGCTTCGACTGTTTTACCATCAGGGCAAATTAAAACACTAGTCATCAAACCTAAAGATCCATATCCTATAAAGCAAAATAATAATTATGTAAAAGTGCATCATGACTGTAAACAATTACATGAAATTTAAAAAGAGTATTAAGGAATTTATTTAGAAGAAATATGACCCTTTCCTAGACAAAATATAACTCTTGGAAACAGATTCTTTAGCAAATTCTGCTTCTAATTGAAAAGATCTTGCACAAACACTCGTCACAGTTTTGGTTTTTAATTTCATACGAGCCAAGTTTGGCTAAGTTGAATATAATAATTTGTAATATTTAATAATGATAGTTTCCAAAAAGCAATTAAAATTATGTTTTTTATAAATATTTGATTAAAAAGATGTGTTTAAAAACTTCAATTTACATGTCAGATTTAAAATTTACAGTTTAAGTCAATTTGACTAAAAAATATCAGTCGGAAATTAACATTCTTATTATGCTCATCCACACTGCCATATCAGAAGAACCCTACACTGACAAAGATGCATAGTCTGAAGCTGATACAGAATGTTTTGAAAGGTGGATTGTGCCTGCTGAGAAACAATCTGAGATGATGTCAATCATGCAAGTAATAAAGTTACTTGCATATATCATAATAAATGCAGAATATATAGATTTAATTATTTTTAGAAAAGAAGGGCTTGTTTTAATATTGATTATTTTTGCATATGAGACTGAAGAAAAAAATTAAAGTTACCAGGAAAATAAATTAGCAAAGTTTTAGAAAGAGAAGAGCAAACAAATCAAATTTGGGTCAAATATTCATTGTTCACCATAAAGCCCAAAAGGAAAAGCAGATTCCTGTAAGGATGCTAATAAGGTCTTATATAATCAGGATCACCTCCTCAGATGATCTGATCTGGAAGGTGACCTATTGTTTGAATCCCGAGAAGTTCCAACCCTGAAGGTTTGACATACCTAAAAAAAAAGAGACCTAAAACCCATTAGCTAGAAGCTGGGATCAAAGAAATGTGATATGTAAAACTAAAAACCTGCCAATACACTTGATTTAATCGCCAGGGTCTCTTTTTTTCCAGAACATGAACACCACACATATGTAAGAATACTGGCAAAGGTAATAGAACTACATTGGAAGAATTCTTGACAAGTAAATGAATAGTAACAAATAATAAGTTAAACTCTAAGAAAAACAATAATAAGTTAAACTCTAAGTAAAACAATAATAAACAAATATGCAAAACTCATAAAAGGAATTACTAAGAGTTGGGAGAAATAATTGGAAGTCAATATGACAAGGCACAATTTAAAATATAAATAAAATTATACTTATTAAAAAAAAAATTTAGAAATTAATTGTTATCATTTTTAAAATAAATTCTCTGAAATGTTTATTTATTTATTTATTATATATAAATGTGAGCTAAGTATTTATGAAAATTAAAATGACAATTATCATCATCCTAAAGAACAAAAAACTTAATTAATAAAAAAAAGGGACATTTTAAAATTTAAAAAAGGCAATTTTTAAAAATAATTTCATAAAAAAATTTTTCTAAAATTTTTTATTTAAAAACAAACTTTTTACGTGCTTCTAAATTTTGCAATACTTTCAACATTTGAAATATTACCTTGAGCAACTGAATCCGATTGTACATCCCCATCATAATTTTTACAAGCCCAAACAAAGCCTCCTTCAGATTTCATAGCCTGCGCTACCATGTCATCAATAAGTCTATGTTCATACCATATTCCTTCAGCTTCAAATTTAGGTTTGTATTCCCTTAAAAAAAAAAAAAGTAAACGAAACACATTAATTATTTAAGCCAATGTTAGCAATTTGAAACATGTAAAAAATTCATTTAAAAAAATTTTTTGTAATATTGTTTTGTAAAACTTGTTATTTAGAAATTAAAAATTATTTGATTTTTGGAATTTTTCTCCCTTAACAATCAAATAATTTGTAAGCTACAATGGCAAATTTTTAATTTCATAGAAATATGCAAAAATGGGTGTTTCTAAATTTCTTCAGTGAATAATTAAACAATTTATATAAAATTGAAACAAAAAAGTTATACATTTTAAAAATAATTACTTTAATAAAAAAATCATCTAATATAATATTATTAGGAAGAATTTTATTTTAAGATATTGCTTCCAACTGGAAATTTCTACCCTGAAAATAAGAAATTATGGTAAATAGTAATCAGTCTTGCAGATTACCCTGAAAAATAAGAAATATCATATAATCTGTAGCAGCTTGTAGAAATATCCTATAATCCACCAATGATTCACAGTTCTATGGCATACCATATACCAATTTAATTCTATTTCTATACCAATATTGTATATTTTTAATTTAAAGAGCATTTTAATAACTTTTATATAAGCAAATTATGCCATAAAATTAAAAATTAAAGATGGTGTAAACCAAAAATGATTATATAAATTTAAGAATTATGGTAAAAATAAAACAGACAACATATTTGGGACTCTTTGTAATCTTCATATCTGCAAATCTTGATAAATATCATAGTTAATTACAAACTTGGCCTTGAACAAAGCATTTTTAATTTTTATTTGGAACCTTCATTCCATTTTCATCTACTAACATACACAGAAGTGCATCACAATTTGTTTAATTTTGCAAAAGTCTGGCTACTTTCCATCATTCGCAACTTTTATGTTTATGAATAAGGTTTATTTCCGCTTCCCCCCTCTCCTTCATACAAAATTTTATTACATTTTGTTGGAAATTTTTTTTTTAGATTGTGGTTTTAAAGAATCTATATTTTTTATGAAATTTCCATGTAAAAAAAATTGCTTGCAGATTGTAAGTATATGCCTATAATCCATGCCTCAGAATGATAAGATTTTTAAAAGCATGCAGTTATGGTAATTTGAAAATTATTGCACACATCAATCCAATTTATTGAAGAATTGAATGCATGTAATCTTGCATCATCCGACTTGCCTTGTGATGTGGGGGAAAAAAAAAACCCTCGGAAAGTGGGTTTTCAATACCATAAAAGTAGCACAAAAACTGCTTCTCAGTAATATTGTAAATTCAAAATTCAGAGCATATATTTAAAGGGGAATTTTAAAAAAGCTTTAAATTACCAAAGCAATATTTAAAAAAAAAAAGTTTAAAAAGATCTCTAGTAGCATGATATGTTAATATTTATGCAAATTATTTTTAGTAATTGAAAGTTTAGCTGATCAATACTTTAATTCCAATGTATATATACTACATATGTTATATTGCATGCAAAATAAAATATAAGAAATTACTCTATGATTTTCAATAAAATATATATTTTTCATGTTAAAAATATAATATAACTTTAGCTTTAAAAATTAAAATTCATATATAAATTTATTTTATTCATATAAAAACCTTTTTTTTTTTTTATATTTCTTAATATAAAAACATATTTAAAAGAAAAGCATATGTAACACAAGAAAATTGATTGTGAATTACTTTGTAATATAAAGTTAAAATATTTAATAAAAAATACTTGTCATATATTTCTTGAAATATATCTTTGAAACGTCCATCATATTTTTTCAAAATTGTGTTCTTTGTGCTACAGAGAAGGAAAAAAAAAATTGAGTTTTAAAACAGTAATTTTAGGGAAAATGCATTTTAAGAAGAGAACAGATAGAAATTAAAATATTGTTCTTAAAAATATATAATTATAAAAAAAAATTTAATATTTGCATTATTTAAGAAAATGCAATTAAAATAAATCTAAATTACAATTCTATAAAACAAAATTAAAGATTATAACATTTTTCATAAAATAAAAATGCATTACAAACTAAATTGTAAAAAATTGAAAATGATAAGAATTATAGCTAAATTACCATATTATTAAAATTTTTTTAATTAAATATATATATTTTTAAATTAAGTATTATGATGAAAAAAAGTTTTTTAAAAAATATTTACCTCAAATACAGAGGATAATGGACTTTCAATGCATATTGAAAAGAACTATGAGCAAAGTCTGTGATTGACTAAACAAAAATATAAGAAATAATTAATAAAATACTAAATCTCAAAAAAAAAAAAAAAAAAAAAAAAAAAAAAAAAGGTTTTTTATTTCATTAATAATTTTTTAATATATATTTGTTTGCTCAATTTCAAATATTACAAAAAATTAAGCATAATTTGTTTTATATAAATTGTGTAATATGTTCTGTATTCTACATATTAAAATTTATTTTTAAGGAAAAGATCACTATAAAAATGCATTCTGAAGTAATTTTTTTTATCCACAACATATTTTACAGCAAATTTATTAATTATAAAATTAAAAAGCAAATATATATTTTCTATTTTTGAAATAACAATAAAATGAATAAATCAAAATGACACAGCCTAATAATATTTATTTAACAATAAACTAAATTTTTATAGCATAGTAAGCAAATATTATAGTGTTATTAAATGTAAAAGGATGGCCATTCTCTGAACAAAGTAAATTTCCCTGACTTTTCCAGGTTAAATTTATTAAAATTCGAGATCATTCGCATAAAACAAGGACAACATAATTTTTATTCGTAGGATATATTAAAAACCCTACAAATTAAAATTATACATCAGTGATTAACAATATTTCTGTTTCATTTCTTTATAAAAAATAATACAAATTTTAGCAAACTGCACTTGCTAATATTTACAATATCAAGAGAACAATAGAGCAGTCTCAAAAAAAAGTTCTTAAGGAATTAAATGAACTTATTAGAACAACATAGCTACTACCCAAAAAGCAAAAGATTTCCATAAAAAATGTACTCATGCATGCTGTATTTGTTTCTTTTTAAATAAATGAACATAACAGCAAGATTTATGCCAGGAAAGAGCGCTTTATGAGAGCTAATCCTGTTCAAACCGCCAACAGTAGAAAAAGATTATTTTCCTGCATTGCAATCAGAACAAAAGAAGCAAGGATAAATATGAATAAATTTGGAAAATCAAATGAAGGATAAACATCTCCTCTACATTTTTTAAGTATGTCAACAGGGAAGGGATACTAGTTACAATTTTAATAGATTTTTTTTTTTTAAATTAAAAGAAACTTTTGGAGATAGTAGAAAAGCAGAATTTCAATGATATTTTCGACAGAAAAAGAAACAACTATAATTTTTTAAAGATAAAAAAAAAAAAAAAAAAGCATGGGCTATTTTTTTTTAAAGTTTTTAAAAATATTAAGAAATAAGTTAAGTTTAGTTATTTTTAATATATCTGGAATCGAAAGCTATACTGTATTATTGATTTCCTTTTATGGTCATGTATTTTCGCTTTAATTTTGTAAAGTAGTAGTAATTCATGTTCACTCTTATGTTTTGTTTCCATATTTTTAAGGATATCAACTAGCAAAACGAATTTAAATAATTAGTTGTAAAAAGATTTTTCTCGGTGTTGCTGAATTTTGAAATCCGGATTTTCGGAGTCGTACAGTATAATTCTCTATTGATTAACAAAAGGCTGGAAAATTTTAGCCATCTGTCATATTAACAACAAAATTTAGTTTTTCTTAAATATTTAGTAGTTTTGAAGGTGGTCGATGTTTAGAAAGCCCTGCTTTAGATTGTACCACGATGACAGTCTTCTGATAAAAAGGATTATTTAATAGAAAAATAAATGTGAGAGAATAATAAATATTATAGAAAATCAGTGCTTTCATCAAAATTTTGCTAATAATAAAAGCAGAAATTTCAAACAAGTGAAATTTGCTGGGCTAAAAAAGATATACATATCTAAAATACACTGACACTTAGAAATTCATAGAATTCCTAGGTAAAAATCATATAAAAAAGGAAATAGCCTACAACTTATCTATTTTATAAAAAAAAGCAGTTTCTTATTCTAAATTTGATGAATTAAAATGTATCTAGAGGGCTAATGCTATTGGAAGGATGTCTTGGGCTTATCATATTTCCCCTATAATGTAAAATTCTGTATCATGATGTATGCTGTAAATGTCATCTGTGGGTATTATTTTTAAGAAAGTTACCTGAAAATCAATTTTATAAAAGAACCATCTTAATAAAAAATCTAAACAAAGATTTTAAAAAAATAACAGAATTATAGAGAAATAAATAAATTAAATGGTTATGTGCAATAGTATTGGATGATGGGGGGTCTAACTTCCCAAAATGAGCATGTTAGTGGACGAAAAAAAAAAGAAGTTATAAATAAGAATAAAAATGTTTTACAGAAAGTGAAATTAATAATTGTGATGCTAATTAAATTTTTCATCTTTCTAGCCAATATGGTAAAGAAATATCATTCAAAATATATCTATATCAGAGTTCTTTGATACATTTCTCCTTTCTGGTTTTCACTGGCTTAAATTTATAAATTTTTTTACTGTAGTATCAAAAGCACTATTTAAAATTGATAAATGTCTTGCTAGCTTTATAAGAGGAAAAAACAATCTTCAAAGCATTAAAAAAGAAATATAACAATAGCAGGATGATAAAAGTGAGTGAGGCTTTCATAAAATTAAGACAAATCATGATTCACAACACATCTCTATATGTGCTAGTGGATTTAAAAAACCTAAAAAGAAGTAAGAAATATAAACGATTTATAGAATTTTAATTAATACTTAATCATATTACTGATCCCAATTTTTCTCTCTAGCAAATCTGAGGATAATAAATCATTGGGAAAATATTGTTCATTTTATTTATATCACAGATCCTTAAACCATATCTTCTTTTCAGTTTCCACTGTTCTAAATTTATAATAATTAATATTGTGGCATCAAAAAGTGTACTTAAAAACTAAAAAACATTTAATTAATTTTATGCTATTAGGATAAAAATAAAACTTGATTTTTATGTGATATGTATGTATTTGTGAACTCAACAACAGATTACATGATATCGTTAATTCTTTGGGGCTAAAAATTAAGTTTATGTATTATAGGCAGAAAATTATGGTTCATATTCTACACTGAATCCTCATACAGAATAAAAAATAAAACATAAAATAACTTACAATAATCTGATATCTTAAATGATATTAAATATATAGAGAAAAACTTGATATCTATAGTTGGCAAAAACATGCTACTGAAGAACAAATACATTTTATAGTAAATATAACAGTATCACATAAATATTTTATGATTTGACATACCTTGTCTGTGTTATACATAGAGAGAGAAACTCCACCACCATCTTTAAAGTCAAATACTGTATAAGAAACTGGAGGAGTTCCATCTGCAGGAGTATATGTAATTTCTACTTTTCCAGGGCCTGGAACCACAAAGTCAGTTGCTCGATACTGTTGATTATAAAAATGCATTTGATTTTGGTTTTTAATAGAATATAAGAAACTATATAAACTTAGTAACATGACAAAATTTTATAAAAATGTTTTGAAACATTAAATTTATAAATAAAAATCAAACAAAGAGATGGCATGCTATAAGGACATTTTTAATTTATATTCTAGTTTATAAAGCAGGCATAAGAAATAGCTCACAAAATTATTTGGGAGAAAAAAACATATTTTAGAAAATAATTGTATTTTTACATTTGCTTTAATACCATTCTTTATTTGAAACTAATAATATGAATTATTCTAATTAATTATAAATAAATAAAATTGATTCAAAATTTTTAAATATTAAGAAAATATATCAACAAAATCTGTATGCTCTTTAATTCAGATTTAATGAATTACAAGACATATGAAAATATAAAAGACATAATGGGATAAAAGACTTAATTATCAACAAGCAAAGAGAGCATGTAATTTAATATTTATGACATTTTATTTTATAACACAAATAAAATGCAAAGTGACTTTATAATAATTTTTTTGTCTTTTTAATTAAGAAATTATATATTTAGATTGAAATTATACAACTTAGAATATAACTATGTTAGCAACTAAGAAATTCTAATTTTTTTTTTTTTTTTTTTGCTGCAAAATTAATTTATAAATGCATGAACGTACATACTTGATCACCATATGCATGACGTCCAATTATAATAGGTTTAATCCAACCAGTTACAAGTCGAGGAATATTTTGACATATTATAGCTTCCCGAAAAACAGTTCCACCAAGAATGTTTCGAATTGTTCCATTAGGAGATTTCCACATTTGCTTCAAATTAAATTCTAGAAATATTAAAAATCAATAATATAGTAAGTAATAGCATTTTAAAAGTAAGTGATAGATATCATTTTTTAAATCAAAGAAATTGATAACTATTATCAGAACAAATACTTTGATCCACAAAGCTCAACCAAACAGGAAAATGTATTACTCTATTTACATTTAAATTATAAAAAAAATAAGTGGTTAAATTACTAATACCTTATTTGATATAATATTTTGAAATAAAAATATACACATTGTAAGTATAAAAATTGATGAAAGAAAAATTATAAACAAATACTTAACTTTAACTTATTTGTTGAATTCATTCTCTTTTAAATAAAGACCTCGCAGAATTAACAGCTCTTTTTAATAATAAGGAAAGTTTAATAATAGTATCTTTACTCATACACCTTACTAGATAAATAAGATAGAATGCTACTTATTTTTTTTTTAAAATTTCTATTTATAACAAAAGACAGGCAGTAATTTTATCATAATTAATGGAAATTTTTTAATTGTGCAAAGTTGTAAAAGTAGAAATGGTTTTTGAATTTCAGGCAAACTGTTGGTTTCTTATTCTACAGAAAATCCACAATAGTAGGAATGCCTGCTTTCTTTTTACATATGCTAATAAAAGTTGTAATTTTTACTTTTTGATCTTTTTTTCCTATAAATAATTTATATGTGAATAATGTTATGAAATGGCAAATATCTAACACTGAAAGCTACAAAATTTGACCTTAAAATATTTAGGATTTATAAAAGGCATTTTTTTTTGGACCAATAATTTCACATTTCAAAATGGTTTCTTCGTTTATACTTATTTACTTATAAAGCAAAATTCTAAATTTTCATCATTCTGCTGTAAAAATTCTTATAAAAGAAAAACATTTTTATTGGTTTTGTTCACGGACTTTGTTTTAAACAATTTTTGCAGCAAACTTATTGTCTCTGTTTTTTACTCCCCCTCCGTTTTTTCATTAAAAAAATTTCCATATATGAATATTTTTGCAATTTTGGAATTAAATCATCAATTGCTGAAGGAATTTGAAATTCTAAAATATTATTTTAAACAACTTAATTGAAGTTAAAAAAAAAAAATTAAAAGACTATCATATTTTAAATATTAGCATGCAATCTTAACAAATATGATTGCTAATAAAATAAAATGATAAGATGAAAAATACAAAATTTATCAAAAATAAAGCAGCAATTTTTTCATATATTAGCAAAAAAAAAAAAAAAAAAATTATAATAATAAAATAAAAATACATACCAACTACCCTGTTTTCATCAGGAGTAATAGTAGCACACTTCACACCAACATTATATTTCTTGATAGCATTTGCACAATCAATGGTCACTGTATATAATAATATAAAAATTGTTATCACTAATTCTTATTAGAATTTAAGGTTTACTAGATTTTCAAAATAATGCTTTAATAAATATATAATTATTTTAAATCGTTATTTTTGGATATAGCAAATTTTTTTAAGATTTAAGGAAATTCATATAGTCTAATTTTTATTTAATTTTCAATTTTGTTTAATTGCTCCAATATACAGTTGTATTTAATTGTTATTTTTAGATATATCAATATCATTTCAGACTTATTACCACCATCACCTCAAAAATAAAAAATTGTAAAGCTATATCTTCAATATTCTACAAATTACTGAACTTTTAATAAACAATGTTAGAATTTTAAATAGATTATGATCTTTTAAAATTTGGGGCCTGATGGCCGAGTTACTAGCACTCTGGCACTTGATGCCACAGACTTTGGGTTTGAGTCCCGGCAGTGTGATGGATGTTTAGTAGTGGTTTGAAATTCACTTTAAACCATAGATCCCTGTCTAATATGATTTTAAAGCATTGGACTGACAACACTACTCCGTAAAAAGAAAAACATCTCCTGTTTCGAAATCTGCCAGTAAGCAAATGGCCTTGGGTCTGTTGCACCAATAAAGATGATCTTTTAAATATGTCTGACATTTTCTCTTCCTGATAAATGAAGTAAGACAATGATTAATCAAAACTGGTTAGAATTGTTTTCAATGCATCAAAGATATTTTTTAAGAACTTATCTATGAGTGTAGTTTTTATAAAAATTAAAGGTTTAAATTACTTTTCTACTATGTTAATTTTTTTTTACTGTCATGTTTGTAATATTTTATTGGGTACCTACGTATTAACGGTACCTTGGCGACAGTTGCGCCAATAAAGAGCACACGCGCCAACCACAGCTACAGATTTGGCGCCAATCTACACTTAAAATTTTTGTTCCAAATAAAAAATATATATGAAACACTTCATTTAAAATCAAAACGCTTTCAAAATATTTTTATTCCAAATAATAAAGATTGGCGACACTTAAAAACCGCCAAGTCTGTCGCCAAGGTACCGTTAATACGCAAGTACCTTTTATTGTAATGGAAAACTGTTTAAGTATAAAATATGTGTTATACATAATAGATGTTAAGATTTTTTTTGTTCAATTTTTAAAACTTAAAGAAAGAACTATTGCTTTCAATTTTTTTTTGTGAGTATTTATTGTAAAATTTTATGTATTAATTTTATTTAAACTTGATGTAAAATATATATATGGACAGATATATTTTACTTTTTCTTCTGTTGGCCTTCAATTTTATAAACTTGCTTGTTTTAAATAGAAAGGTTTTTCTGTCTAGTATATGTTAGTAGAATATGTTGCTAGACGAGCCTTTGACTGGGATGTAATCATCTAACACGAAATAACATGCTTTATAATAACTGATACATATTCCTCGATAAAAGCTATTTTTAGGATGTAATAATTAACTTCCTTAATTTACTAATTTATATCGGGTTTTAGATTTCCTGGACAACATCTTTGCACACACTGTCACTATATATCTTGAAGAAGAAAAAAAACCCTTTTCTTTTTGATTTGCCAATACAGTTTTGCCATTCTACCTGTGGATTATTATGTTTATTAAATTATCTTCAATTTCTTTGCTGCACCTAATGTGCTCTTCAAATGTTGAAAATTTCTTCCTTTTTTCAGAGTTCAGAGGTCTGAATGTAAGACATCTCTAACTTTTTTATTATGAATTTTATGATGGTTTTGTTATACAATTTGAATACATGTAGTAGTTTTTGATAATTGTAAATGGTCGTTTCTAAATTTTTTTTTTTTTTTTTTAAATTTCTGTGTTGTATACTGTTCTTAAACATTATATATATAACTTTCAAATTAACCTATTAACTTACATAATTGTACATGTAATTAGCATAGTTGTTTACAGTATGATAAAATTGAACATAGGATTACAATCACAAAAAAAAAAAAAATATATATATTTCATAAAAAAATGTAATGAATTTAACTATTACATTTTACCATTTTTTTACTACAGTTAACAATATAAAAGAAAAACTGTCACATATTAGGAATGCAAAAAGCTATTATATTAGGTATTTAAAAATATCCATACACAGACCAGGTATATTATAGAAGGATATCTGTTATAAAAATTCTAATATTTATTTTGAAATGTTAAGTACTTTTACAGCTCAATCTTCAAAAAAAAAAAAAAAAATGTTGAAAGGTTGCATATGACAAGCCTACCTTAAATAATTTTTTTTTTTTTTTTCATATAAACTGACAGTCATAAAAATATGATAAAATATTAAATTATTTGACTAGCATTCAATAATATTTTTAGATGTTGCATATTTTATAATTTAGAGTTTAAAATAGAAAATGATAAAATTTTGAACTTATAATACAAAAGATAGAAGAATAGAAATAAGATAGAAAAAGCTAAGGGAAAAAAAAAAAAAATAAATAAAATTTAAAATAAAGAATGATTACAAATTATAAAAAGCATTTTAATATTCAACATTTATATTGAAAAAAGCTAATTTTTCTTTAATATAATAAAAACAAACCTTGATCATTTGTTGCATCTCGATTTTCAATGCCTAAATCATATGTATGAAGTTCTACATCCAAAAATGGAAAAATGAGTTTTTCTTTGATTAAATCCCATATGATCCTGAAATTAATAAATTAATTTACAAATAACTTTTAAAAATTCAAAGTTAAACAATAATATATAACATTATCATATTTTTAAAATTATTTGGTATGAATTCATTTTAAGAATCATTAAAAACACAGCTATTCAGCAAATGTACAAATGTATATTTTCCTTTTCTATGTCTAATTTGTATGTAAAATATGCAGTAATTATTAAAAGTTAACCTCATATTAAAAATCACAATGTTATTGATAACATTTACAACTAAAAATATTCATGAAACTAAAAAGATAGTAAAAATTAGCAAAATATAAATTTTATTTGCAAGATAATATAATATTTAAATTTTCTATTATTATGTAATAATTTCCTATTAAATAAATGAATGTACTACTATGATGTAGTATATATAAAAATCAATTTATTTATGAAAAAAATCAAATTTCCTGTTACATTACAATTGGCAGAACATTAATAACATGCAATTTAGTTTAAAATTAAAGATGTGTTTTTCAAATAATTTACTTGTGAAATATCTGAATGTTGATATTTTTGCACTCATATTCAATTCTTTATAACAGTAAAATTAGAAGGAAATAAGAACTTAAGTTAGGAACTTTAAAACAAACATTTGAAATCAAGAGATTTTTTTAAACAAATATTAGATTTTACATTTTTGTTAAGTATAAGTAAAAAACTTTTAATGATTATTTGAACAAGATAAGATATTTATCCTGAAGAGAGAAGAGAATATATTAAGATAAGATATTATCAGATATAGTTGATATCAAATTATAGATATGGTTAATCGATTTCATCACATGCATTGTCAATTTTAATGTAATCTATTTATCTTACTGAATATTGCAAAACATTTTTTCACGTCATTTGAAGTAAAAATTTAAATTGCATACCTGCAATAATGTTCAAATTACATTTGGATACATCTTAAATAATAAAGTAATATACACAACAATTTATATTTCACTACCTAATATTTCTATTTATTCATGTTTTTCTATTTTGAAATGCATTTTAAAAGCTAAGAAAAAAAAAAAAATATGATTATTAAAGAGAAAAATAAGATTGAATAAGTTCATCACATCTATATATATTTATTTATGTTTTTTTTTTCTATGTTTGTTTTTTAATGTTTCAATTTATTATAAATAATGATCTTTCAAAAATACTTACCTTGTCATTTCATCACCTAAGACATCAACAACTGGCCCACCTGAAAAATGATAACAGTAATTTTAAATGTAACAGCAGAAAGGTATGAGAGAATTAATTAATATTGTTATACTTTTAAATTAATAATTAATTTTGAAAATTATGCCCCATAAGGAATTTAATATTGCTTAAAAGATATTAATCAAGCAAGATTTATTATAAAAACTAAAACACTATCTACCAAAATAATTAAAAACTACCTATGTTGAAAATTAATACATCATAAATATATACTATAAATAAAATATACATAAAATAATGAAATTCAATTAGTGTGTTACAAAAATTTGGCATTAAAAATTAATTATGTACTACATAATTTAATTAAAAGTAAGCATTTTAAAAGGATAAATTTAAATATACAGTAGTAAATATACAGCTTTACTTCTAAATAAAATTGATTTCATAACTAAATAATAATTAAAGTTAAAAAGAAAACTAAATCAAAACTTACATTGTATTTTAGACATTTTTAATTCGAAATATTAATACTGTGCAGCTATATAAGAAATTAAAAAAAAATGTATTTTTCTTAAAGTACACTTGTCTTAGAGAATAATAGCGCACTTTATTTCCGGGAGTACTTTCCTTCCCTATTTCGATTTCAAGCTGCTCAAGACCGGTTGGGGGAAAATCAGATGATCTGTAGATGATGGGCCAATCTTTTTTCGACCAATCAGGTTTCAGCAAAAATAAGGACAATTTCGTTAAGATTACGTCAGAATAAGAAAAATATTAAAATTACGATATAATTGTTCGTCTCAGAACATTTTTTTTATCAGTCTTTAAAAATTTGATAAAAATTCTTTATTCTAAGATAACCCATATTTGGAAAATATTTTTACTTATTTAGTTCTGTTTTCCAAATGAGATTGAGTTTAGTTGAATAAAATTAAATGGCCTAGAATTGACATTAAGCTTGCAGAGTAAAAGGAATATATTTCCGTCAACTATGGCTTAAATACAATTTTATGCATAAATGTAGAATTTACATCTGTGATAAGAAGGTTTAAATAGTTCAAGATATTTTTTTCCTTAGAATTTCAAATGAATCTCAAGTTTAACTCTGAAATTTGCTTGGAAAAGAAGATTTCTAATAAAATTACTTTAATTTTAAAACTAATATAAGATAAACAAATTTTTATCAGATATGAATATAATGTAACAATAAAAATAGGATAAAACAATTTATTAATACAAATTTTTTATTCTGTTTATAAATTAAAATTAAAATTTTAAAAATTAACATTCATGAAAATCAATAATTTATTTTATTTCGTAAGGCCACTAAATTCATAATAGGCCATAGCATAGTTAAAATCCAACAATTTTATAACTTATCCATTTTTTATAACTTTAAGTTTCGATTCTACAAATGGCAACACTTGAATTTGTTTTTGGTTATATGTAAAATTTTGCGAAGGCACTATTTGGAACATAAATAGTCATATTTTTGTAATCTATTTGTAATTATTTTACTATATTCTTTCTGCATCATTATTTTAAAATGTCTGTTGGAGATTTAGTTGCAGCTCAATCTGTTAGAAAGAAAATTTTATTTGCTGCTGTAAGTTGTGCTTGCTATGAAGCTGGTTTCACTAATGCTGAACGTTCATGTCTTGAAACTTTGACTGAAATGTTGCAGAGCTGTATGTATGGTTTAACTGTATTATATTGTTTTCATTTTCTTACCATTTTATTTTTGATGGTTCTAATTCAGAAACATAGCCTTCAAACATTTAAAACAAATTAAAAGTGTTATTTCATATTTTTCTTATAATATTGATTGAATGTTCTATTTCAGAGTTTTTGGATGAACATAAACTAAAAACGTGAATATCTTTGTAAGCAATAATTGAAAATATATCATATAGAATTTTCGAAATAAATTACAATTAAAAAAATATTTTTATATGCATGCAGAAAAACTCAATAACTATTTTTATGTCTTTAATATCAATTTAACCACTTATAATTTTTAAATTTTTGTTTTACTATGTACTATTAATATTTGATTTATAAAATCGTACAAATAGAGCTTGGTTTAATGAAATTATCTAGTTGATATTTTAATGAAGAAATATAATGTTCTAGTAAATAAAAAAATAAAAAAATATGACAAAAATTCATTTATTTAAATAAGAAAATTAAGTTGATATCAGAATAAAAATGCTTTATAATGTTTAATTTTAATTTAGGGTTGATTCATAATTATCTGTTTCTAGCAAAAAATTAGAATTGTGAATGTTGCTTAGGAATCAGATAATTATTGTTTTTGTAATGCATTTCACTTCCATATTTTGTTCATTTGGATGTTTTTTAAGTATATGCCTGGTTTTACCAAATTTTGCCACACAAGTGCTTCACCAATCAAGACAAAAATGTGGGACTTAATTTTTGTGTGATAACGACATAATGTTAAAGAATGGATTGTTCAAAAAAGTAGTACTTAAACAAATTAAGGAAGATTCATGTCTTCCTTTCTGATTCATAATCGGAAGCAAAAATATTATTTTAAAAACCAAGCCTGAAATAAGTACTATCAAAAATACTAATAAAATTTATAAATATATATTATTTATGCACATTAAAGATATTTAAAAATTTTCAGATTTTATATCATTCTAGCATTTCAGATTAATACGAGTTTGTGGATAGTTTGGGTTACAAATGCAGATTTTTTTATCAAACTTTGTTGAAGTTATTCCCATGTTTATTAGGTTTTCAAGCTTCAACTATAAGTTGTAATATGCAAAAGATGAAAGTCAGAATTTAAAATTTAGTTTTATATTCGAGGGATGGTCCATGTTCTGGCTCCATGGGTGTCTTGGCGTACCCATTCATGTTATCACTTCACTTCAGCCCTCATAGCTTCTGTCGTGTTTGACATCATCAAGTGTACTGCAAGATTGGAGGTGGCCTGCAGTGTCGTTAGAGTAGGCAGGTTGGCGAGTCAGCGACCAAGATGCGCTGTGGTAGCCATGCCCTTAGCCATTAACTAAGGTGGCAACTGCAACTCTCCTAGGAGGTCTTAAACCATGTTATAAAACTAACACATTTCCTCGTTAATTATTTTTTATTGAAAAAAAGGATATATTTATTCAAAGTTTGATCATAATGGTCACATAGTCAAAAACAGAACAGAGTGAGCATGGAAACACAAATATGATCAAATGTCACAATGAACACTTATTTTGATAAATGAGACAGATATTTCCCAGTTTTTAAATATATTACAAACATTTCTTTAAGCAAAAACACAGAACCACTTGGATATTAGGCAGTCAGAAGGTCTTTTCAGTTCCCACAGGAACCTTTTCCTCCATCCTTTAGTGATCCTTTTCCCTACTCCAACTTTAGGGTTATTATGACCCATGGGATTCATTTATTCCAAGGGTGCTCTTGGTGATGGAAATTTGTTTTTCAGATTCCGGAGCTTGGCGACTGACCTCTGTATGGGGTGCTCCCCCAAATGGCCACTTGTAATATTTAATAAAATATTTAGTCTTTTATCAGTCAATTGACACCATAAATTCAATAAGGTAGGAATCTTAAGTGACAGTGTGTAGAACTGGCTGTTATTTATTTCTCTAATTGGTTGCTATATTCTGCATTTTCTAATTCTCCTTTTTCAAAACCTATATTTCTTTCCAATAATCAGAAAGGATTGTACTTTCTTTTGTTGTATAACTAAAGTTTTTGATGAAAAATTTAGCGCAAAAGACTCTCCTTTTAAAAACTTTTTAATTTCATATTAAATTTCATTAATCACTTACTGCTACAGAATAATATGTATGTTGTACTAATTTTGTAAATTTACACAACTTTATTTTCAAAGGGGGTTTTAAAAGATGGATCAGAAAATGTGCAATGCATATGTATACTTCTAATAATAACTGCTTTTAATCTATAGTTACTGTAGAATTTATTTCTAATTGGAGCTCTTACTTTTCTGCAATTAATAGGTCTTGATTCGAGTAAAATGATTCAGATTGTAGGCTTTCACAATTTTTTTTCACTGCTAACTAAATTTCACATTAAAAATTTTTCTTGACTTCATCTTTCATTGCAACATTATTTAGATATTTCATTAACAGTCATGTAGAATTTTATTTTGTAAGGACCTAATGGCTAGCTCTTGGTACCACAGGGTTTCGGGTTCGAGTCCAGGTGGTACCATCACTGCTTGTAGTGGTTCAGAATTCACTTAAGCCTTGGGTCCCATTCTAATGTGATCATAGAGCGTTGCTGGGGCATTATTACTCCGCCTGTAGCTTATCTTCCAGAAGTTACCTCCTCATGGGTAGCGTTAAGTGATTAATGTCAGTGTAGCCTATGGCATAAAAAGATCACGGTTCTAAGTATTTGCCAGCTGCATTAGGAAAAAAAAAAAAAAAAAAAATTTTATTTTGTGTTATTTAGAATAAATTATTTTAAGTGGATCATACCTTTTTCTTGAACAAGACTTACCATTATATAGATACTATATAACCCCCAAATCTAGATAACTTATTATAATTTCTTTTCCAAGTGTTTGAATGAAAGTTTTACATATAAAAATTGTGGTGTAAATTAATTTTTAATAATTA
>BPLR01010364.1:0-11631 GCA_021605095.1 Caerostris extrusa | reverse complement strand
CTTACAACCCGGGGTTATCCCAAAGCAGTTGGATTTTGTAAGGCCATAAAGAATTCAGAAATTCAAAGTTCCATTCATTCAATTCAGCATTTGAATTTATTGAATTCATTTCAATTTATTTAATGAAAGCATTCAGTTCATTCATTTAGCATTTACATTTACATTACAAAGCATTTACAGAAATTCAAAGGCCTTTTTTTATTTTTATTATTGAATTACATTATGCAGGATGCACAAAATGATTAATTAAACTCTCAAGAGAGTGATATTGTACATTTTTTGCACAAGGTTCGTCCATTGTTTTTAAGATTATATTAATGGATATATCAGACCCTATTATTCATTAAGAATTTTTTAAAAGAATACAAATAATTGAAAAATAGATCAAGAGAATACAAATAAATTTTGAAAGATCGAGCTAATATAATATAAATAAAAAAATAAATTAACAACTAACTCTTTACTAACTACAACTAACACTTTAGAACATGTTTAATATTTTTTTAACGCCATTTAAATATTTTTTATAAAAAATAAATCAAATATGTGAGTCTGATGAAAATAATTTTTCAAAAGGTATCACTTTTCTTGAACAAAGAAATCTTCATCTGCTTGAAATTATGGAATGATCACAAATTATGAAAAGAAGATTTTTAATCATAAGAAATTTTTATATATAACCAAACACTTATCAACAGTGATCGTCAAACAAAATTTATTTTTATTGAATTAATTTATGAATCAAGATATTTCTATTTTTATTTATTAAATATACGATTTCTGGCACTCTGTGCCACTGGGTTTCAGGTTCAAATGCCGGCGGTGCCATAGATGATTGTAGTTGTTCGGAAAATCCACTTTAAACCGTAAGTCCCAGTCTAATATGACTGTAGAGCGTTGGGTGTAGGGACTGACAACCCTACCCAGTAAAAAGAAAATATCTTCTGTCTCGAAATTTGCCAGTAGGGAGGGGACTTCTGGGCCAATGAAGAAAATGATGAAGATGAAATATAGGATTATGTAAAATATAACGAAAATTTTTTAATTTTATATTAAAAATGATACGTATATAAGCTTTCCTCGCTCCAATAGGCTAATATTTATTAAAATTTATAAAAAGCATATTGAAGCAAGAAAAGCAAATAACAAAACAAATACATATCTGTTTTAATTAAAACCAACTAATATTTTTATCAAATTAAATTAAATAGCATTTGAAATTCTCATTTTATTCTAATAAGCAGAGCATACATTTCACGGTAATAAAAACAACTTGAAATAGTATAATAATAAAATAATGTTTAATAATGTACATTTTTAAATTTATGTAATTTAATTTCTTTTTCTCTTCAACAAACACAAAGCTTATTTAAAACCATTTTATTAATTAATTCTTTGCCTTTATAGATTTATTTAAAATGAACTCAGTCCCTGTTAATAACTTACTAATTAAACAACAGACTGGGAAATTAATAATTTTCATTCACCAATTCTTGTCCAGGAACAAAAACAAAGGAAGCAGGAATATTCGAAAGTCTTCCAGTTTCCTGTCTTCCGCGGGACTGCACAAGAGAGGAACCCATTACATTAACGATTTCAGTCGAGATTAAAATTTCCGGGGAATCTTCGTGATCCGACTTCAAATAATAAACGATGTTAATTAAAAGCACTCGTCGGCGTAGGAGGGAAAAATCATCCAGTTACGAATCAGTAGAAATTTAAATTTAAAAAAGCACAAACACAAACTCATCGCTGATAGGATAGTTAAAAGTGGATGGCTTGATTTACAATTGATTTTTTATTTGTGGCTTAAACACTTTTACAATATGGTATTGCATCTTATTGCTTGATATAAGTTATGCGGTTAAAACTTATTTTACTTTTAGCAAAAGAATTTCTTATTATTGATTTTATGATTATTTATTGACGATACTTTAATAAAAAAGATTGAGACATATTTATATTAAAAGCTATTAAGTGCTTGACAGGAAATGAAATTAGAACATCTCGATCAGACGTTATAAGATACGTATGGTTATTAAGCAACACTCTTGTTTTATTATTTACGTTATTATTTGTTTTGTAGTAGATAGGTTTACAGAGGCCTGATGGCCGCTTGGTGCGCGCTTTAGCGCTTGCGTGTTTAGTTTTAGGGTTCGAATCCCGGCGGTGTCATGACTATTTATAAGGGTTCGGAATCCACTTTAAAATTGTAGTTCTCTATCTAATATGACTACTAAACCACATAACATCATTATGCCCAGAGCTGAGTGCCCCTTTACAGTTTGGGAATGATATGAGTGAAAAGGTCTGATTGGGATCTGTGACGCTCTACGGTCATAGGAGACCAGGACCTGCATTTTAAAGTGGATTCCGAACCACTACAAACAACCATGGCACCGCCAGGACTCGAACCCGAAACCTGTGGTACCGAGAGCCAGAGCGCTAGCCACTCGGCCATTCAGGCCCGCATAATACAAATAATACAGGTAAACTTTGTTGTTAGTTTTTTTGCTCCAAGATGTTTTTATTTATTAAAATTTGTAAAAACATATAGAAGCAAGAAAAGCAAAAAACAAAATAAATGCGTATCTATTTTAATTAAAGCCAATTAATATATTCATCAATAAATTTAAACAACATTTAATTTTTTTGATCTTCATAAGAGATTATAAATATCTCAGAAATAAGTCAACTTGAAGCAGTATATTAATAAAATGTTGTTTAATAATGCAATTTTTTTAATTTATGTAATATATATTTTTTTTCACTTTCACCAAACACAAATTTTATTTACACGAAATTTTGCTAATTAATTCTTTTCCTTTATAAATAATTTATTTAAATGAACTCAACCCTGTTAATCACTATACTAATTAAACTGCAGACTGGGAAATAAATAATTTTCATTTACCAATTCTTGTCCGAGAACAAAACAAAGGAAGTAGAATTATTCGAAAGTCTTCCAGTTCCCTGTCTTCCGCGGGATTGCACAAAGAGGGGAACCATTACATTAATGATTTGAGTCGTGATTAAAATTTCGAGCATCTTCGTGATCCGACTTCAAATAATAAACGATGTTAATTAAAAGCACTCGTCGGCGTAGGAGGGAAGAATCATCAGGTTACGAGGCAATAGAAATTTAAATTAAGAAAAGCACAATCACAAAACCTATCGCTATTAAAAGTGGATGGCTTGATTTACAATTGATTTTTATTTTTGGCTTGAAAAGAAGCTGCTCTTTTACAATATCGCATTGCATCTTTATTGTCTTACATAAGTTATTGCAGTTACAAACTGAATTATTATTTTTTTTTAGCAAATATATATACTTTTTTATTGATTTTAGGATTATTTATTAACGAAACTTAAATAAAAGATTGAGAAATATCTTATATTTAAGCTATTAAGTGCTTGACAGAAAATGAAATTATAGCATCTAGATCTGACGCTACAAGATACATATGGTTATTAAGTAACAATTCTGTTTTACATTTTACATCATCATTTGTTTTGTAGTAGATATGTTTACAAAGGCGGGATGGCCGAGTGACAGCGCTCGGTAAACAGGTTTAGAGTTCGAATACCGGCAATGCTATGGATGTTTGTAGAGGTTCAGTATCCACTTTAAACCGTAGGTCTTCGTCTAATATAATAGAGCGTTACGGCAGATCTAACAACCTATACTGTAAAAGATAATCATCTACTGTTTCGTAATCTGCCAGTAGGAAAACATTCATGGTCCAACATGGACTGTAGTGCCAAAGGGTTAGCAATTATCTATCTTACCAACTCTACCCAAAAAAAACATCTTCTGCCTCGAAATTTGCAAGTAGGTAGATGGCCTTACCCACCATGGAACTTCTGCACCAATGAAGGAAAAGATAATGATGAAGAAATATAGGATTATGTTAAATATAATCAAAATTTGTCAAATTTTTTATTAAAAAATGATACACATATGATTTGTTATTAGCTTTTCTTTCTCCAATATGCTAGTATTTATTAAAATTTATAAAATACTCTTGAAGCAAGAAAATGCAATAACAGAATAAATGCATATCTATTTTAATTAAAGCCAATTAATATTTTCATCAATTAAATTAAATAGCAGTTAATTTTTACTGCTATTCTAATAGAGAGAGCATAAAATTTCTCAGTAATAAGTCAACTTCAAATAATATAATAATAAAATAATGTTCAATAAAGTAATTTTTAAATTTATGTAATATATTTTGTTTTCTTCAACAAACACAAAATTTATTTAAACCAAATTTTGCTAATTAATCATTTTCCTTTGTAAACAATTTATTTAAATGAACTCAACCCTGTTAATCACTATACTAATTAAACTGCAGACTGGGAAATAAATAATTTTCATTTACCAATTCTTGTCCGAGAACAAAACAAAGGAAGTGGAATTATTCGAAAGTCTTCCAGTTCCCTGTCTTCAGCGGGACTGCACAAAGAGGGGAACCATTACATTAATGATTTTAGTCGAGATTAAAATTTCCGGGGAATCTTCGTGATCCGACTTCAAATAATAAACGATGTTAATTAAAAGCACTCGTCGGCGTAGGTGGGAAGAATCATCAGGTTACTAGGCAATAGAAATTTAAATTAAGAAAAGCACAATCACAAAACCTATCGCTTATAGGATAGTTAAAAGTGGATGGCTTGATTTACAATTGATTTTTTATTTGTGGCTTGAAAAGAAGCTGCTCTTTTTACGATATGGTATTGTATCTTATTCTTGTCTTGCATAAGTTAATGTGGTTAAAACTGTATTATTTTTTGGATTTTTAGTAAAAACAATTATTTATTATTGATTTAATGATTTTTTTATTAACGATACTTTAATAAAAAGATTGCGACATATCTTATATTAAAGCTAATAAGTCCTTGACTGAAAATGAAATTAGAATCTCTAGATCTGACGTTACAAGACAAATCTGTTTATTAAGCAACTTTTCGGTTTCATAATTTACACTATCATTTGTTTTGTAGTAGATAGATTTATAGAAGCCTGGTGGATGACCGAGTAACTAGCGCTCGGTTCACAGGTTTAGGGTTCGAGTCCCGGCAGTGCCGTGGATGTTTGTAGAGCTTCAGTATCACTTTAAACCGTAGGTCATCGTCTAATATGATAGAGCGTTGGGCGTAGGGCTGACAACCCTTTCCCGTAAGAAGATAATCATCTACTGTTTCGTAATCTGTCAGTAGGCACAGATTCATGGTCCAACATGGACTGTAGTGCCAGGGAGTAAGTTATTACCTATCTAAACAAGTCTACCCCATAAAAAAAAAAAAGGATACTTCTGTCTCGAAATTTGCCAGTAGGCAAATGGCCTTGGTCCACCATGAGACTTCTACGCCAATGAAGTAGAAGATGATGTTCAAGAAATATAGGATTATATTAAATATAATGAAAATTTGTTAAATTTTTTATTAAACATGGTACATACATGATTTGTTATTAGCTTTTCTTGCTTCAATATGCGAATATTTATTACCATTTATAAAATCATCTTGAAGCAAGAAAATCAAATAACAAAATAAAAGCATATCTATTGTAATTAAAGCCAATTAATATTTTTGTCAATTAAATTAAATAGCATTTAATTCTTATTGTTATTCTAATAAACAGAGCATAAATTTCTCAAACTTATTAAAGTTGTCTGATTAAAAGACGCCTTCAAGTAGTATAATAATAAAATAATGTTTATTAATGTAATGTTTTAAATTTACGGAATATATTTTCTTTCGCTTTACCAAACATAAAATTTATTTAAACAAAATTTTTCTAATTAATACTTTTCTTTTATAAGCAATTTATTAAAATGAACTCACCCCTGTTAATCACTTACTAATTAAACAACAGACTGGGAAATAAATAATTTTCATTTACCAATTCTTGTCAGAGAACAAAACAAAGGAAGTAGAATTATTTGAAAGTCTTCTAGTTTCCAGTCTTCCGCGGGACTGCACAAAGAGTGGAACCATTACAGTAATGATTTCAGTCGAGATTAAAATTTCGGGAATCTTCGTGATCCGACTTCAAATAATAAACGATGTTAATTAAAAGCACTCGTCGGCGTAGGAAGGAAGAATCATCGAGTTACGAGTCAATAGGACGACGAAAAAGCACAATCACAAAACCTATCGCTGATGGTATAGTTAAAAGTGGATGGCTTGATTTACAATTGATTTTTATTTTTGGCTTGGAAAGAAGCTGAAGCTGAAGAAAAAGAAGATTTACAATATCGTATTGCATCTTATTCTTGTCTTGCATAAATTAATGCGTCAAAAACAAAGTTTTTTTTTTTTTTTTTTTTTTTTTGGTTTTACCAAAAACAATTACTTATTATTTATTTCATGATTATTTATTAACTAACTTTAATAAAAGATTGAGAAATATCTATTGAGTGCTACAGGAAATGATATTAGAACACCTCGATTTGTCGCTACAAGATAGCATTTGGTTATTAAGCAACATTTCGGTTTCATAATTTACGTTATCATTAGTTTTGTAGTGGACAATAGTGCTGTAGTGTTTGTAGGAACATGATAGACGAGTAACCAGCGCTTGATGGCATAGATTTCGGATTCGAGTCCCAGCTATGCCTTGAATGTTTGTTAGTAGTTCGTGAATGACCATGAATGTTTGTTAGTAGTTCGTGAATGACCATGAATGTTTGTTAGTAGTTCGTGAATGGCAATGTATGTTTGTTAGTAGTTCGTGAATGACCATGAATGTTTGTTAATAGTTCGCGAAGGACCATGAATGTTTGTTAGTTGTTCGTGAAGGACCATGAATGTTTGTTAATAGTTCGTGAAGGACCATGAATGTTTGTTAGTAGTTCGTGAAGAACCATGAATGTTTGTTAGTAGTTCGTGAATGGCCATGAATGTTTGTTAGTAGTTCGTGAATGACCATGAATGTTTGTTAATAGTTCGTGAAGGACCATGAATGTTTGTTAGTAGTTCGTGAATGATCATGAACGTTTGTTAGTGTTGTTAGTTAAATCCATACCATGAATGTTTGTTCATCTACTTTAAACCTGTTCTAATATGACTATTGGGCGTAAGGTCGACAACCGTACCCCGTAGAAAGAAAACATCTGTTGCCTAGAAATCTGCCAGTAGGCAGAAGGTCTTGGCCTACCTTGGGGTTGTTGCGCCAATGAAAAAAATATATATAAAAAAATATACAAAAAAATCCTAACTATTGCAATTCGTACCTTATAAACACTTTCATTTAAATGGATTAAAATTCCTTTTCTGTATCACAAAAAAAAAAAAAAAAAAAAAAAATACGACATAAAATGCATTGCAGAAAGAAAATGTTCTATCTTGCCCCTGAAGTTAGCAATGGTTGAATTCTTTATTGATGTTCTTTTCAAGTTTTCCTTATAGGTTCCCTTTTAGCTGTGCACACTACGGCCTTTAAGCCATCGGAGATAACAGTTGAGCTCTTTTTACTACAACTAAAATAGATTTCACGATGCGGATCAATATTTCTTCTGCAAAAAAATATTGATCCGCTTTGAAAATTTGCATTCAAAATTTGATCTACAAATTTTGCAGACAATCAAATGCATATAAAGCAAAGTTTAAAAATGATCTATACTTTCTTAAAATTATTAGAAAGACATTTGAGACTTCATTTCCAATATTCATTTTCCAATATTTTGAGAATTCATTCTTTCTTTTATATGATCATTTTATGTCAAAAAAAAGGAAATTGTTGAACAACTTTTATATGGAATTGATCATCAATTAAGTTCATAATTTCTAAATAAACTTAAGTAATTTAAATTGGAGGCTTAATAGATTAATTAATTGTCTGCAGGACTTGATGGATTAATCGTTATTTCTTTGAAGTAATTTAACAATGAGCAGTTATATACATCTAAATATAAGATATAAGAATTTTATTCATATACAGCTGATATTTAGGATTAATATGTCATAAAATTATGCTTATTTATTCTATAAAAAGTTAAAGCATGAAAATAAAAGATATAGTTAAGACTAAAGGTGGTAAATCATAATATTTAACCATAAAGTATCACAGAATAATTTCTTAGGGTATCTTTTTTTCGCAGGATAAAAGAGATGCAACAATTTGCTGCTGGACTTGACAGGTGGACTGTTACTTCTGTTCGGAATTCCCATTGGGAGTTCGATTCCACCCTTAAAACGTTCGAGAGAGACCCATTGAAAGGGAAACAACGATCAATTACGGCTGGAAATAGTTGTGCCACCCCCTGTTTACTTTAGAAGTACCTCATTATTTTGCCATGGAAAACGACTTTCTTAAGTTTATGGGTGCAGTGGCTTTATCAATTTTTATATAGGAAAAAAAAATCTTGACTTTTCATGAGATGCAGATTTTTTTTTTTTTTTATCCAATTCCTGGTCTTGTTAAATCTAAGTTTCAAAATTTCTTTTTTTTTTTTTTAAATTCAAATCATTTTGGTTTTTAGTCATATTATTTTGTATTCATGATAAAAAAAAGCATAAGCATTTATTCCTTATCAAAGGTTTTCATATGAAATAAATCAATGTATAACATGGAAAAAAAAATAATAAAGTTTTGATAAATATATTAAAATGTACAAAGAATTGACCCTATATTTCGAGCACGTATTACAACAACAACAACAACAAAAAAAACCAATCAATTTCAATAAATAGTATGCTTTTTTCATTAATCGATCGTAATATATGTTAAAATGAACAAAGAATTGACCTTTTATATTTCGAGCACATATTACAACAACAACATCAAAAAGCCCATCAATTTCAATAAATGGTATGCTTTTTTTAAACATTAATCGGCCGGGATATATGTTAAAATGAAAGAATTGATCCTTCATTTCGAGCAACAACACAATAACTACAACAACAACAAATTACAAAAAAATTATTACAATAAAAAAAAAAAAGCCAAGAAATTTCAATGAATAGTATGGTTTCTTTAAAACATTAATCGACTGTAATATATGTTAAAATGAATGAAATAAAATGAATGAAAGATGTGCTCGAAATGAAGGGGTATCTATTTCGAGCACATCTTACAACAACAACAAATAAAAAAGCATCTGCTTCAGTAAATAATATGCTTTCCTTTAAACATTAAACTACCATATGCTTTACAAACTAAAGGTAAACTCGTTGAAATATCGTTTACTACATCCCAAAAACATTAGTTTTAATGAAATGCCTTTTATTCTACAGCAATCTACTGCAGGTTTGATACACTTAAACGGATTTTATTGAAATTATTGTTTATTAAAGTTAAAAAAAACCCGTTAGTTTCAAAAAAATATTTTTTTCAGACAACAATTTACTGTATACTTGATAAACTTAAACTGAACTCCTTCAAATTTCTATGTGTTAACACCACACACACAAAAAAAAAAAAAGCAGTAATCTATAGTTTTTAACAAATTTAAACTGAAAGCATTGAAATGTCTATAAGTTCAACACAGTACAATAAATGTCAATATTCAATAAAAAATACGTTGTTTTTGCAGACTGTAATCTACCATAGGCTTGGCAAACTTAAACTGAAATTAATGAATTGTGTATATATTTACTACAACGTATAAAAAAAGTTTTAAAAAATAGTGAGTTTTTCTTCACACGCGGATCTACTGTAGGCTCGGAAAAACTAAAACTGAGCTCTTTTATTAATGTACAATGCATCGATTCCTTACAGAATATATCCCTTTGCGGTTCTTCTACTACTATGTCTAAAAGTAAGACCACTTTTCAATTTAAAATACTCAGGGAATATGGAATTTCATTTTTTTTTTTTTAGGTTGCTGGCACTGTCCTTGGCATCTGTGTGAAATTTCACGTCCAAATATTCATTAGTGTTGGCTTTGTGAGACGCTAAAACTGATTGCGGCGATTTTGAAATGTCTGAATGAATTGAGCAAAGAACTTGCATTAAATTTTGTTTGCGGAAACATATAGAATGTTGCAGAAGGCATTCTGTGAGCATTCCTATGTTGGAAAGAAATATTTACAAAAGGGGCATTAACAGTTCAAAGAAGGCAAAAAACGCGTTGAAGACGAAGAGCCCTCTGGTCGACCCTCCACCTCAACCAACGAAGCTAACGTCCAAAAAATTAAAGATTTGTGCTTGCAAACCGTCGATTTATAATTAGAGACCTTGCTGCTGATGTTGGAATCTCAAAAGGATCGGTCAAATCCATTTTGAGCCGCAAACGTCAAATCTCGATTGGTACCAAAAACACTAAATGCGCCAGCTCCCACTGTATTGATTCTTCGTGACTTTTTCGACAAAAGGAAACCCATATCGTTCCACAACCACCGTATTCACACGGTGCGACTTCTGGCTATTCCTTAAACTCAAAACACCACTCCGGGGACAATGTTTTGAATCGATTAAAAGAGATTAAACGTGAATCGCCACGCGCTTTGAAGGCCATCTCTGTCGATGACTTTTTAGCATGCATTGAGGATTGGAAAAACGTTGGCATACGCGCATTGTGTCCGGAGGATTACGTTGAAGCTGATGAAGTAAATTTGGAAGAATAAATAAAAGAGTTTTAAAAAATTAATAATTGGTCTTACTTTTTGGGCACAGTAGCATAACATTATTAAGGTTCTTCCACTTAATTTTCGGTCAAAATGTGATTGCATAAGATTCTAAATATTCTATCAAAGTATTTAACGCCAATAATGCATGGAAGAATACAATAATAAGAACTTTTGACTGGCTTAACGATACTTTGGTGCAAAACTATTATTAGTATTTATTAGTATTGTTCCTTTGTAGAAGTACTAATAGTACTGGAATTTTGCGTCGCTATTAGGCTTATACTTAAATATATCTATCTGATGTTTATTTTTAGCTACTCATTAAAAGAATAAAAAAATGAACTATGTCTCAGGTGGCATGATATCTATTTTGACGACATTTTATGCTCAAAATAGACTTTGCTCTGACTGTAATTCCATAAAACCATAAAACTATAATTAAAATTTACTATAGCTTACAATTAAAATTTCTACTTTGAGTTACGATTAATACCAAATTTTTCAATTAAAATTTCTACAAAATGCCATTATATTTAATTCTTTACATTCTAAATTAGCATATTATAAATTTCTATGTAATATCTATTTCTATAAATATCTATATAATCTCTATTTCTATAAATTTCTATATAATCTTTTATATATAATAGTTAAAATCATAAAAACAAACTATATATATTATTTTTTGAAATTTTTATAGAATGTAATAATTTAATTTTGAAAAATTATTTTCTTTTGTAAAAATTCCCATTTCTTTGTCTCCATTTAGAAAAATTAAAATAAACAAATATTTATTATTATAATATTAAAAAAATTCTTCAAAATAATAAAATGTATTTCAAATATTTTGTAATGTGAAATGAAAAAAAAAATAATATAGATTATTAATAATTAATCGATAATATTTTCTCAATGAAAATTTTTTTTTTTGTAACTTCGAAAAATTAATTTAGGCGACATTAACAACAGCAATAATTTTTAAATAAATAAAACAATTTAGAAATCACCAAATGGGTTCTTGAGATCAATTAGCATACACTGTTATGCTTTATA
>BPLR01010363.1:0-21970 GCA_021605095.1 Caerostris extrusa | reverse complement strand
GTATTGTCAGAACATAAATAATTTAAAGTAAAATACTACTAGTAGTATATTTTTAAAAATAAAATTATCAAAACACCAAGAAAAAAGAAAGAAAACACAAACATTCTTTCTCAAAAAAAGAAAGTGGAACATAAAAAATAAATATTTAAAAATTGCGAGTCCTCTTTAATTAAAGAAAAAAGTGATAATAGATGTAGGTCTCGGAGATTTACGGTTGATATACATCGGCGGCAATTTACGGTTGATTTCCTGCCATTGTAGGTTTCGAAAAAAACCTTTCGACATTTTTTTTTTATTCAAACTGTGAGAATTATTTAATTACATAAATGTCATAATCTACAATAAATGAGAAACAAATGTATCAGAAAACTGAGTTGGTATAAGTAACAAATAATGCTTCAAAGACTAAAATAAAAATTACTTTAAAGTGAGGAATCTAACAGAATAAATCTTGCTTTAAACAGTACTCAACTATATGTTTTCTTTTTCTTCTTGATAACATATAAACTGCTATATATATTTGATGGTTTTTTTTTTTTTTTTAAATTACCAAATTAAATCATACCAAAAGCTCCTATAAATAAATAAATAACTGATCTATGGTGAACATCAATTTTACTTATTCTTCTTTACTGGCGCAACAGCCCCATGGTGGGACGAAGGCCATCTGCCTACTCGCAGATTTAGAGACAGGATATGTTTTCTTTTTACGGGGCAGTGTTGTCAGCCCTACGCCCAAAGCCATTTTAGTCAGGGATCTACGATTTTAAGTGGATTCCGAACCACTACACATATCCATGACACCGCCTGGACTTCGAGCCCGAAACCTGTGGCACCGAGTCACTGACCATCAGGCCCTTTTGGTCTTTTAAACCACTAAGTTAAATCATACCAAAACTGCTATAGATAAATAAAACAACTAATCTATGGTCAATATTTTTATTTATTAACTCCATGGGAAAAAATCAAATCAATTTATTTTTTAAGTTAATGCTCTGAAATTTAAATTTCCCAACAAGTCATATTTAGTGTATTAAAAATTCAATGACATTAAAAGTATACGATTTATAGTTTAAGATTTTTTTAATACATATGTCTAATTTAAAAGAAAGTTTATTTTTTATATTTAAAAACAATTAATAACTGCTCTTTATTTGATACACAAGCCACAAATATTAAAATTAATCAGGCAAAAATCCCCGGTTTTTAAATACCTACAGACAGAGAAAAAAAAAAAGGGTCCCTGTTCCATGAGTATTTAATCAGGCATACTTAATACCCTCAGTGCACGGTTCGTTGATTTAAACGTTCCATTTCAATAGTTAAGCCATTTGATGTTCTATTTTAATAGTTTAACACGGCAACTCTAAACTGGTTTAATTCCCAGTTAATGATTATGCCAATATATATATACGACTCGGGAGATTTACGGCTGGTAATATCAAAGCTTTCAAACGTCATATATAATTAGACGGCCGTGGGCTACATGGAATTCACTAAACTAGTACACAAACATTTAACTATTTAGAGTATTACAAATACAAAGTTATTTTCTAACTGAATGTTTAGACTATTGCAATTTAAATATACCGCAGCTTTATAAGATATTATAGAGTGTATTATTATTATTATTATTATTTGGTGGGGAATTTGAGTAAAGAGTTAAATAAAAATAATGAATGAAAAGTAGGATTAATGAATAATTTATGATTTTCATTTAATTTATGTTTTTAGATAATTTCATGGTTTAGATTTTTAATAAAAGTTACTGATTTTATTAGTACAGACATTTCTCACGCCTGATTCAAGTAAAATATGAGTTAAAAAATTTAACTATTTAGAGTATTACAATTGCAAAGTTATTTTCTAACTAAATGTTCAGCTTATTACAACTTAAATATACCACAGTTTTATGATTAATAAAAGAACTGCCAATAATATAGAATTCATTATTATTATTATTTATTATTATTTGGGATGGGGGGGGGGCTCAAGTAAAGATTTAAATAAATAATGAAGGGAAAGAGGGACTAATGAATAATTTATGATTTTTTTTAAATTTAAGTTTCAGACAATAACCACAATAACACATAATATATTTAATTTTTAAGTGGTACAAAAAAATTGGCCCCTGATGGTCGAGTGACTAGCGCTTTGGCGCTCGGCAGGTTTTGAGTTCGAGTCCAGCAGTGTCATGGATGTTTGTAGTGGTTTGGGATCCACTTTTAAACCGTAGGTCCAGGTCCAATATGGCTGCAGGGCGAAGGGCTGAGAACCCTACCCGTAAAAAAAAAAAAAACTTCGCCAGTCTCGAATAAAGGACTTCTGTATTTTGTATGTCTTAATTGGATATGAAGTACTACTTTCAAATCGAAATAAATATGCCAACAGTATTTGTACGGCCTGATGGCCAATTGGCTAGCGCACTTTCCTTTATTACCACAAGCTTCGGGTTCGAATCTTGCCGGTGGCATGGATGTTTGCTAGTGATTCGAATCCACTTTAAGCCGTAGGTCCCTGTCTCATTTGACCGTAGAGCGTCACAGAGCCCAATCAGACTTCTCACCCACATCATTGCCTAACTGTAAAGGGGCAACTCAACTCTAGCACAGTGGTGTAGTAGTAGTATGCTCTGTCAGCAATCTGTAAGCTTAAGATTATGTACAGGATACGAACTAATATCGACACTCGGATTTTGTTTCTGTAACCGTTGATGCAGACGTACTTCTAATTGCAGAAATGCTTCAAATGGAACTAATAATCACGATGGAACCCAAAACATTAAGAATGTTTTTAAGAAATATCGATACACCCACAAGCATTACATAGGAAATAAGAAACATTCAACTTTTATATTAGATCAGGGGTCGGCAACCTGCGGCTCTTTGGATATGAAACTGCGGCTCTTTAGTTGCATACGCAAATATTATTTATTTTCAAAAAAAAAAAAAAAAACATTTAAAAATCGTTCTGAATCAATTAACGAGGATAGGCACCGATTCTATCTCTCAGCCACTTGTACTCGCTTTTCATAGTCTTCCAGATTGCTACAGTGAGGTGAAGAAGTTGGCATTTGGAGTGCTGACTGTCTTCGGATCGACATATTCGTGCGAGCAAGCATTCTCTTGCATGAATATAATTAAAAGTAAAGTAAGAAGCCAACTAACAAATGAAAATTTAGAGTCGCGTTTGAAACTTAAAACAACAAGCTATGAGCCAAATGTATCCAAACTTTCTAAAACCATGCAAAGCCAACGCTCCCATTGAATTTGTTTGCTCAAGTTAGTGTTGTAAGTAAATGTTTAATTTTTTTTTTTACTTGAATAATAAGTAATTATTTAATAATGCCATATATAAATTATCTAATATGTTGTGAAAAACACTACTTATATACACTCAAGAGCCAAAATATTATGACCACATCTACATTTTGCAATGAACTCGCCAGGCGTGACGTGATCAGGTGGAAGTGGTATTTAACTGGTATTAAGTGGTGGTATTAATCCATGCCAAGGCGGGTTGAAGCTGTGTTGCGCGCCAACTCGTTATTGACAGGTGGTCATAATGTTTTTTGGCTCTAGAGTGTATGAATAAATAGATTATTTTTTTTTTTTTATCAAAAAACTTTATTTATGCGAGTACCATTTATTGTTGGCAAGAAACGATTTTGTGGCTCTTTAAAAACTTTGAAATTTTGTAATAGTGTAATTTTGACTCTTCCGACTCAAAAGGGTTGCCGACCGCTGCATTAGATTAATAGAATATTCTCATAGTGTATGCCAATAACTGATATTGTTGTGGCAAAACTTTATATTTACTCCTTAGTGCAAAAGATGGGAGGATAAATCGATACGAAATAACCTAATTAATTCCTTCCAAAATCGAAAGCGGAAGAAAAATAATTAAATAGATTTGTGGGCGGGAAGTTATTCCCTATCCCAAACACATCACACAGGAATTCCCTATAAAGTTTGCTGGAGTCAAAAGTTCGTTGAACTCCCTTTAGAATGAAAAATTACTTGCTGCTGTGAAATGCAGCAAAGGGGGAAGGGACTAAAAACGTTTATGCAGAGATTAACGTTTTATTTAAAACTATGTATCTTATCGGAAAACGCTTAACTTCCGTTATGTCTGGCGTGACAGCCAGCGTTATTTGGATAAAGGATGGTTTCAGGGGCAAGGAGGGAAGAGATAGCGACGTCTCAACTGGGGAAGAATGAACTGAATATTTATGTATCGGGCGGAACGCAGATTTTATCCCTTTCTTCTCCTTTTGTGGAAGAACCACCTTCCTTCCTTTTGAAAAGCACTTTTCCTGGACGAAAATTTCCTAAAAAGTTATGTAGCAGCCCTAAGGTTGCGAAACGTCTTACGTCTTGACTTGATAGTATTAGTACTATGCAAATTGTAATGAAGTTTTCAGTTATCTGGAGTATTTTTGCAACTGGTCTAGACAAACAATTATTTAGTTGCGTTAAAAGGATTAGGGTTTTAACTCTATGAAGTATGGGATCGCTTATTGGTTAAAGTTTTAATAGGCTTTTTCGCAAGAACGGTTTGTAATGTGTTCACTGTCAGATGAATTTGTTACGATAGCTAGTTGCTTAAAGGAAATTTGAATGTTGAGTAATTATTCTCCCATCACGGGCTGTACTCTATATTTTAATGTATTTTTCTTGCCATTTATTCGTTTTAAATTGTATTATCCTTTTTCCAAATTTTTTTACTGTTGATAGCCATGGGATATTTAATTAAATTGAAAGATGTGTTATAATTAGAAACAATCCTATAGTAATAGAAGTATATATATGTATATATATATATATTGCTGATATAAATTATATCTTTTTATAATTACTAAATTGGGGCCTGAATGGCAGAGTGGCTAGCGCTCTAGCGCTCGGTACCCCAGGTTTCGGGTTCGAGTACCGGCGGTGGCATGGATGTGTGTAGTGGTTCGGAATCCACTTTAAACCGTAGGTCCCGGTCTAATAGGATCGTAGAGCGTTGCGGGGGCATTGTTACTCCGCGTCCGTGGCTTATCTTCAAGTTACACACGCCCTCTGGGTAATGCAAAGTGAGTAACGTCTGTGCAGCGCTTGCCTTAAGCCATCCAAGACGTCCATGTCTGTTTGCCAGCTGCATTGGAAAAAATTAGTAATAATTACAAAATTACTTGACATTGGATAATGTATTTGGCTCCATTTTGGCGATTATGTGAGCATCCAATAGTTTAATTTTTTTTTTTATCGATTTATTGATGTAATGTGTCTAGCCACAATTGTTGCATATCGTTTTCTAATTCTTTGATCTCACACCATATAAGTGAATATGTAGCATATTTAAAGTTATTCAGAATGCACCATGGGAAGGGGAGGACATTACTACACTACACCTGCAATTTACCACCATAATTTTGACTGAACCTTGCCAATTGTAGTGTTTGGAAGATTTGCTCTCTCCTCCTCCAGCCCGATTAATGCACATTTCTTGGCCTACAGATTTATTGTTCCAAGCCAGGTATCGGCACTGAAGCTTTCGGACCGGCTTCACTTCTAAGGTTTCGAATCTAGATTCATTAGTTCAGACACCCAGTGTGCCATACACCAAGACACTCAAGTCATAATTCAGTGGTTTAATATAATAGTTGTTAATAGTTCATTGTTATAACAGTTGTTAATAATTCAGTGGTTTAATATAATAGTTGTTAATAGTTCATTGTTATAACAGTTGTTAATAATTCAGTGGTTTAATATAATAGTTGTTAATAGTTCACTGGTTTGTTATAATAGTTGTTAATTGTTCAGTGGCCTATTAAAATAGTTGTTTACAATTCAGTGCTTTATTATAATAGTTAATATAATAGTTCAGTGGGTTTTTAAGGATGGAATTCTTATCATTGTATTAGTAGAAGGCTGGTTGTTTATTATTTGCTTAAAGTGTGACAAATGAATTTTCCTTCAAAAGTTATCCAGAAAGGCAGTTTCCCCCTATATATCTTGCGAATTTGGTTTGGTTTGTCGCTCTGCGAACATTTTTGTGTACTCTTAGAGCTAACTAGACAGGGACCTACAGTTTAAAGTCGATTCCGAACCACAAACATCCATGGCTACAAATAAAAGAATTTATAACTTGTGAATCTAAAGCATTGCGTACGCCTTGCATAATGCTATCTATGCTAAAAACAGCAAATTTCATGTATTTATAATGAAAAATAAAAATGTTTTTATTATATATGCAAAACTCTTGTGTAGGTATGGTTTATTCATACTTCGTTGTCTGTCAAATTTCAAATTCAGGCGCAATACGTTTTTATTTTATCTATAAAATTAATCAGCAACTACTTGGCTATTTGCATAATTTATTTTAATGACTAATATTATTTCTTTTAATATAATTCATCGATCCATAATAATAATAATAAACAAAGATAAATTGATTCACCGTATTTTAAAACATTGCCTTAAATAAATACACTTGAAAAGGAAATGAATTTAATAGCTCGATAATCTTAATTTTGGCTGCCTAATTTTACATTCACGTGCATTACGTTTTAATTTTATCGACCAGTAATATAAAAAAAATTTTTTAAGTCAATTTCTACTTTTTTTTTCACTATATTACAGAAAAGTCCTTTACAAATAAAGTTGAAATTTTCCTCTTACATCTGGGGCCATCTATTATTAGATACATGCAACTTAAATCTAAAAAAAAAAAATAAAATTAATTAATTAAATTTAATTACTGAATTAATATTTGAAAAAAAACTGCATTAACATCCAGTGTCATCCACTACAAGTTCAAAAAAAAAAAATGTATTTAACTTGAGAAGATGAATAACAAGTATTTTATGAATGATTGAAAATTTGAACAAGATATATATAAGGAGAGTGTGAACTAATAGTAGGAATTGAATGATATTAATCAGCGACTACTTGTCTATTTGTATAATTTATTTTAACGACAAATATTATTTATTTTAATCTAATTCATCGATCCATAATAATAATAAAAAACAAAGATAAATTGATTCACCAATATTTTAAAAACATTGCCTTAAATACACACTTGAAAAGGAAATGAATTTCATGGCTCGATAATCTTAATTTTGTTACCGCACAACAATTAAATGCTCCTTCTTTTCTTTCTTTTTTTCGAAATGTCTTTTGAAAGTCTGTGAGGAGAATTTTCAATTTCTCTGGCGCTGCCAAAACCAAAAGATCAAGCGAGGCTCCATTTAATTGAATATTAAGGTTGAATGATTACACATATCATTAAAGGGTAATTCATAAATGAAATTAAATTTTGCGCGCTATTGGTCTAAGTTAATAACGCAATGACTGAAGCACTTAATAGAAAGACTTGTTCCACACTGCACAATGGCGCCACTCTTAATAAATTCAATCTGCTTTTCAAAAGGGCCGTTCTCTAATGTATTCAGTGTTTTGTGAGAAGAAGGCTTTTGAAAGAGAATTTTAATGATAAAAATTTGTCAATTTAATATCGAATTTTAAAAGGCAATGCTGCTGTTAGTGTGTGAAAAAATGTTAATAAATGATTTTCTTTATCTTTCTTCTCATAAATGTTAACTCGAATATTTAGAGTATGCATATTATTAATAGCATTCAATATTTTAATGTTTTTAAAAGAACTATTTTATAAGAAAGTAGTGTAAGATCTTTTTAAAATACTTAAATCATGACTTTAATTAAGTATATATGTCGTTTTTTTCATATTTGCAATGTAAAACTTTTCAGGGTAACCTCAAAATTTAAATATATCATTATACGATTAAATAAACTTCACTTTCGAATAAAATAGTGTAAATGTTTAATCCCTTTTTGTTTATATCATTGCGAATCAAAATGCATTAATGGGAAATAATTCGTAGTATTCCAATTTAATTTCATTATTATTGGATATTATATAAACATATCCATTAGATATTAAATCCATAGATATTATCCAATATATTGGATATTATATCGCACTATTGGTCTAATTTAATAGCCCAATGAGTGGATTACTTAATAGAAAAGACTTGTTCCACACTGCACAATGGCGCCACTCTTAATAAACTCAATCTGCTTTTCAAAAGGGCCGTTCTCTAATGTTTTCAGTGTTTTGTGAGAAGAAGGCTTTTGAAAGAGAATTTTAATGATAAAAATTTGTCAATTTAATATAGAATTTTTAAAGGCTGTTAAAAAATATTAATAAATGCTTTTCTTTATCTTTTCCTCATCAATGTTAATTTAGAGTATATATATTATTAAAAGCATCCAATATTTTATAAATGCCTGTGAAATATTTTACCATGGATAATATAGTTTTTAGAAGAACTGTTTTATATGGAAGTAGTATAAGATTTTTTTAATTAATTTAATCATGATTTTAATTAAATATATATGTCGTTTTTCATATTTGTATTGTAACACTTTTCAGGATAACCTCCAAAATTTAAATATATCATTATACGACTAAATACATTTCACTTTCAAACCACTAAAAACAAATACCATCGCCAAATGATGTGAAATTTCCAATGAATAGATCAACACTTCAATGATTAGGTTCTGTGGCTACTACACAGTCACATCACTGTGCCTGAGTTGAGCTGCTCAAACTTTACAGTTTGGGAATGATGTGGGTGAGAAGGAAGTCTGATTGGGCTCTGTGACGCTCTACGGTCATATGGGACCTGGACCTACAGCTTAAAATGGATTCCAAACCACTAACAAACATCCATACCATCGCCAAGATTCGAACCTGAAGCTTGTGGTACCAATGGCCAGAGTGCTAGCCAATTGCCCATCAGGTCGCAAAAATGTTTTGGGAGAACACCCTTTTGTTTGACACCCTGCACTTAGTGTCAAACTCGAAGTTCAGTGTGGTATGATTGAGGTTCGATATAAAATTGCAAATCGTCTTAAATTAATGATATTTTTTTATGTATTTATTCTATATAAATATACTTTATTTAAATATATAAAAATTTATGAAAATGATAAAACTGTCATCTATTAATCATTCTTTAAAATAATTCCAAAGGATTAGAATCTGATCTCTTCTATACGCCATCAACCATTGAAGCTGTAGAAAAGATTGCAAATCTTTCTTTTATGATTTTCCTAAACCCCAATTGGTTTCATTAATATTTTTCCTTACAAAATTTAATAAAATTAAATAAATAGTATTAAACACTGAATCGTACAGCACTACCTTTATGCATTGGTTTAATTATACTTAATATTTTAGATATTACTACAAAATGAATGGTTAAGCTTAAATTTAAAATTCATTATGTTTGTTTTAATAAAAACTAATGTATGTAATCTATTTATGAATAAGCTATTCACAAACAAAAATTCAGACACTTATTCGTTTTTAAATTTTAAATATATCAGTTGAAAAAACAAACTCATAATATTAAACAAAAAAAATTATACATAAGAAATTCTTTTAAATTTAATGAGATTAAAAAAAACTTCATTTGATAAGAATAATAATGCATTCACATTTTACAAACAAGTTTAATTAAATATTTATACAACACATTGGTATACCATTTTAGAAAAGAAAGGATAATGAACCAATACTGTTGTTACTATTTTACATAAGCTAGGAGAAAAAAAAAAAAAAAAAAAGGAAAAGAAAATGATAATTCATTAAAAAATTTCTTTTTGAAGGGGAATTAAATGAAATATAATTTTTATATTTGATAAGTAAAAAAAAAAAAAAAAAAAAAAAATTGAGCTAGAATACATTCTCATTTAATATTAATGACTTTATTTATGAATAAAGCAAATTGTTTATTACTTAATGAGATAAAAATCAAGGAAAAATGTTTTATAACAATAAAATCTTCAAGCAGGGGAAAATGTCTTCTTTCATTATCTTTTAATGAAATTATTATTTTTTAAAAGACAAAAATATCCTAAATGACAGTACAATTTTATCGTACATTTTAAATAAATATCATTACAGCTTTACTATTAAAATACTTGATCTATATATTAATAATAAAAGAGTAAATTTAAAAAAAAAAGTTTTAACAAAATATAAAAATAATATATAATATAATAAAAAAAAAAGGCATCAATGAGATAAGTAACTTAAGTTGAAATATATATTCGTTCTTCTTTTTTTTTAATATATTTCTTCTTTATATATATATATATATATATATATATATAGCTTGAAATTTTAATACACAGAATTTAAATAGAAGTCCAGTCAATTAAATTATAAATTAAGAATATAAATAAAAAAATTAATTATATACTATTTTATACACTGCTTATTTTTAATAAACAATTAAAAAATATTTTTTATGGCAAACACATATAATTTTCAGTAATTTTATACTTTAAACACAAATCGAAATCAATAACTAATTTATCTAAATCCCACCAAAATAAATATTTGCAGTTGCCATGAATAATAAAAATTCTTCTACCGACTTTAAAAATAAAACCAAACAAAATAAACAAAAAAATAAATAAATATAAATACAAATAAATAAAAATTTTAAACGATAATAATAACAATAATAAAAAAAACAACAACTCAGTGTACGCGAAATTGAAGTTCTCGAGTTTATGAGTTTGGTTTGTGCTAAAGGCAGGAGTCGAGGGCTTAAAGAAAGTTCATTTCATGCTCGCTATAGGGAAAAGTAATAAATAAATCCCTATAGGGATTATCGATCGGGGAGCTATGCCGGGCACAATTTCTTCTCTATTAAACTAGAATTGGTGTATTTTCTGTGCAAGCGAACACCTTTTCTGGGAAATCGAAGCAGTGTGTAAAATAGACGAGTTTTAACAATGTTCTGCACCACTAATAACGAGTTTTAAGTATAACATTATATTTCCTAGAAAGGAGCTTACGTTTGTTGAGTGGGATATTTCAATTTTATGGCACTAGCCCGAATTGCAGGAATTTTGCGAAGTTGCTAATAAAGTATGCTTGATAGCATAGAGAGGCAGCAGCTTCTATGCTTCGCACGGTGTTGGGTTTAAATTAAAATTAGTTAGAGGGGGATGAAAAATGGACATCTTTTCAATTAGTTTCTTTCAAAATTGTTGAGTGGTTAAAATATGCTTATTGCAAATTAAATTAATATTAATAGTAAGCTGTTTATATTTATCAAGATGGTTTGAATGTATTTTTTTATTGCAATAGAAACATGTGATCAAAAAATATTTAAAGTTTATGTACATTAATTTTAAGTTTGTTTTTTTTTCTTCTTTTTTGTAAATCTTTAAAGTTTTACAAGATTTGTCATATTAAAATTGAAATATATCTATATATAAAGATTATGAATATAATGATGTTTAAGGCAAATAATGTGTGATATAACAATTTCCAGATTTCTTATTTCTGTTCAGCGTTTTTATGCAATATGCTTGATATTTTATTTTAATATATATTTTTAGAAAACTCTCTATTTTTTTTTTTTGAAATAGTTACTTGTACCAATAGAGTACTATATAGATTAGATCAGGGGAGTCAACCTTTTATACCAACCCCCACTTTTGTATCTATGTTAGTAGTAAAATTTTCTAATCACTCACAGGCTCCACAGTTACGGTAATTTAAAAAGTAGGGAAGTAACTTTATTTTATAAAACATATAAAAACATAATGTTGAATGTCTTTTCAGACAAACTCATGCCACTTTTAATATGAAATATCTATTTAAATAATCTGAAGAAAGAAAGAAAAAAATAAATTAGCCGAAATCAAATATGTTTACCCAAAAGTCAGCTTTCACTAAGTCTATGGTAAAATGCAAAAACGCCAATATTGCTTATTTCAAAATGTCACACATGCTCGCAAAGAAGAAAGGAAGGGTGAATTGTTAAAGAAGCATTTTTAACTGGTTCCGATCGTTTATTTGAGAGATTTACTAATAAACGTGAGACTATGCCAGAAGTGCAATAAGTCTTGTATTTTTGATTTTATCTGACGATATAAATCTACATAATAAGAATATATGCTATTTCAAAAGATATGCTAACTCAGTTAAACCGTAACTTGGATTGGTTATCACTACAATTTGAAGAATTTACACATACCTATATCAGACACTGCACAGTTAGTTATAGTAAAAATGATATTAAATAACGTTACAGTAAAATAAGACCTGCTGAAATTATTACCCATGAAATGACAAACAAAAAGGCCATCTATAACGTATTTATAGCATATCGAAAATCGGCGATAACCACTGATGGGGAACCAGCAATGGTTGGCAATACTAATGAATTTATTGCCCTTTGCAAGAAATATGAATCATTTCCAAACTGTATCATCTATCAGAAAGCTTTATGTAATAAAATATAGCTCTTAGGGCACATCATGGAAATAGTCACAAAAACAGTAAGCTTTATTAGAGCAGTCCCTTTGCAATTACAACTCTTCAAGGCTCTACAAGAAAATGATGAAGGTCCTGATTTCATTCTGTAAACCAAAATAAGGCACAGTAAAGGGCAAAGTCCTTGCAAGTTTTGCAAATTTAAATTAAAAAATAAAAAATTATTTCAATACAAAAAAAAAAAATTTTGCAGAACTGATGAAGTTTGCTGGATATGTTTTTTAATGATAGGGTCTGTTACGTCGTTTAAAGCTAAACTGGTTTTATGAATATCAGATCTGCAGAAGAAATCATTTGTGCAATTCTGAAATGTGGATAAAAAAATGATAGACAAAACTGAAATTGAGCAGTCCTCATTCGTTATCAACCTTCAATTACGCGAAGAACCAGTTTGAAAAACGATTTCAACAGTTTAATATTATAAAATCAATGATTACTTTTTTCATGAATCCTTTTACTTGCCAAGTAAATGCAACCGAAATAGCTGAATACATTGGAGGGTTTATTTAAGCAAACATGGAATAATTGGAGTGAAAACTTTTGGATCTACAAAATGACATTGTCCTAAAATTTATTTGATGAAAATAAATTTCCATTTTTGTAAAGAGCATCATACAATACAAAATTCTTTTTTGGCTTCAGATATTTGTGTAAATCTTTGTTTTAGATTGATCAATATCTTAGAACCCGATGAACATCTTGACAAAATGAACATCTTGATAATTGCTTATGAGAAGTAATATCATCTTATTCTCCTAATTATGAAGCAATGGCCAAAAGAAAGATTACATTGATTTTAAAAACTGCATCTTTTTATAAGAATTTTATATATATATAATTCTTATACCAACGAACTATAAATCAAAGAATTTGTAAATTTTTATTTGTACCATTTAGTAATTATTTATTTGCAAAAAGAATACAATCAATAAATTTGATTATCTTAATATTCCATCTTTATGAAATTTGTTCGTACATTTTGTGTATTATTAACTATGTCAACTTATAAATTTACCCTGAAAAAATAATCATGCACATGGCTCCACTGGTACTGTTGAATGTGCTCTAAAGTATAAAAAGGTTGAGGACCCTGTATTAAAGTATGTAATAAGTTATAAAGGAATTTTCATAGTTATTTTGCAGTGTAAAATAATATTCCAGAAATTTAAGCATTATAAAATAATGAAAAACTTGGATGAAAGAAATTTGTAAGTATGAATTGTAGAAATATTTCAATTCTTTAGGCTCCAATATATTGATAACATTAAAAATTATATAAAAATAATATAATTCATACAATTCAAAATTATAAAAAGAACACAGAAATATAGAAAATATAAGGCAATTTTATCCATGCGAATTTAACACAATAAAATAATGCAGTAGGATTGCAAGAAATATATTTCATGGTCTGCCTTAACATCACAAATCAAACACACGCACAACGACGAATGTTTGCTTTAAAAAGGAAAAAGACCCAGACAATTCTGATTCCCTGTCAGAACCTTTCGCAAGGATGAATATACATGAAGCTTTCATATAGAGGAAAACATGTAAACGCACAAAAAAAAAAAAAAACTTCCGAGATTTAGTTTCGGAATCAATAAAGGAATAAATAAGCCCGCATGGGTAACCAAAAAATAAATTCTAGGGTAAAAAGAGACTAAAAAACAGAAGAGAAATCCACCAGGGCAGCATAAAAAATGTGAACACACACACACAAAAAAGGACATCCACTAAAATCACCAACTGTTAAATCTTGCCTACGCAAAAGACACTGTCTCTGACCGTAGACTTGAATCGTCAAACTTTCTATTTGAAGTGACAAAGCTCTAAAGATGTAGTTTGTTTTTCATAATGACAATTTTTCAGAAAAAAAAAAAAAAAAAAAAACAATAAAGCGGTTAATGTAGAGACTCGATTAAGAGATAGAAAATCTTCAATGTTCTACTCAAGGCAAAACTGGTCACAGCATGTGTGAGCAGTAATAGACACTTACGTTATGAACATTTGAGCATAAGATATACGAGAAATCTTCATTGCCTATGCAGAGAGATTCGATTAAGAAATGATTCGATTAAAAATCTTCAATATCTTACTCAAAGCAACATTGCTGTCAGAAGGTGTGAGCAGTAACAGACACTACATTTTGAACACTTGAGATGCACGCGGAATCTGTCATTTCAGCATCACCGGATTGTGTGTGACAGCGAGTTACAAGTCTCGCTAAATATAAAGTCATTTGCTTTCACCCCTCAAAAAGACCCAATTGCTGTTGAATTTCTTAATGAGCTGCATGCCATTTATGGATTTGAATTAACTAGTAAAGTACAGTTACGTCGGTAATGGTAATGGTACAGTTACAGAAACCCCGATAAAAGTCTGCATTGGCAAGCGCCCGATAAATCTTTAGGCAAAGAAAGAGAAAAAGTAATACTTTTGATAAAATGCAGGCAAGAAAAGAGAAACCCGAAGGAAAAAGATTAAAACAAAGGAAATCGACCACAACAACAAAAAACAGAAGAAATCTCCAAGAAATAGAAAAAGAGGACATGCACTAAAAACGTCCACTGTCACATTCTCTCTGCACCAGAAAAGGACGTTCTCTTATGGCCGCAGACTTGAACTGTCAAACTTTCGATTTGGAGTGGCAAAGTTCCAAAGGCGTGGTTTTTCTTCGTATAATGACACTTTTTCAGAGGAAAAAAATAAAAATGCTTTTCTCGGCCATGGGGGTGGAGGGGTTGACCAAGGGGTGGAAAACTATCAGGCCGGGGAGGAGGAAACGGTTTATCATTGGGAATAAGGAAGCGAGCGAATGGTCCTGGGAGGATTTTGGTAATCACGAGGAGGGTCGAGCAACCGATTTCGGAAATAGGACTGCAACCGTCTGTTGAGCACCGAGGGACGGAGAAACGTTTAAGCTTAACTATCTTCCTCTAATTATTTCGCAGCAGGGCACAATAACTGCGCTAATGAAGCCTCGCTTTCATGTGGAGTTAGGGGAAGGAAAAATATCAGTGCATCATCACTGGCTTCTTTTTTTTTTTTTCTCGGAAGGCCCTTATTCGCGCGAGCAGATAGAAAGGATTTGTCTATGTGCTTTTAATGAAACGACAATGAAGTTGAGATTTCACAAAAGATGAGAACACATAAAAGTGTTTTAGTGTGTAAAATGATAAACCATAAATTTAAACATTTCGATTGCTGTATGTTTTATGGAAATAATGGAAAAACAAGATGGAACAACTTAATAATGAACAACGGAAATAATGGAACAACTTATTAAATGTTAGCAAAATAAATCATTCTTAAAAATAAGAACTTAAAAAAAAAAAAAATACAGAAATTTCATATAACATAATGAAATTTCGATTTTCATCTCAGTATTTCAATGTCTGGTTTTATGTTATGTAAACTTTCGAACAATTTTTCTAATTTTGCAAATTTAAATTTCCTTTATGCATATATATGCACACATGCAGAATTATTAAAAGGTTTTATAGCAATCAGGCACTTGATCCTGAAGCGGTCACATGACATACTGACGTACAGAGAAATTGCTGTCCAGGGAATCCTCACGTTTTCACCTCTTACCAGACACGACATGGTTGTCACTTGAAGCAGTTTGGATGGTTTGCAGAAAAAATAACTATCAAGTAGGAGAAGGAAAAATATCAGTGCATCATCACTGTCTTCTTTTTCTCGGAAGGCCCTTATTCGTGCGAGAAGATAGAAAGGATTTGTCTATGTGGTTTTAATGAAATGACAAATGAACTTGTGATTTTACAAAAGATGAAAATACGCAAAAGTGTTTACAAAAGTTTTAACAAATGTCAAATGATAAACTATACATTCAAACAGTTAGGGGAAGGAAAAATATTAGTGCATCATCACTATCTTCTTTTATCTTCTTTCATCATCACTATCTCTTATGGTTTTAATGAAACGACAAAGAACTTGTGATTTCACTAAAGGTGAAAATACGTAAAAATGTTTTAGTTTAACAAATGTGAAGAACTATAAATTTAAAGATTTCTATTGCAGAATATATATAAATAATGGAAAAACTTATTAAATACTATAAAAAGAAATCAGTCGTAAAAATAAGAAGCTAAGAAAATATTGAAATTCAGAAATTTGATGTACTAAACATAATAAAATTTCGATTCTTTCAACTCAGCATTTCAATATCTGGTTCTTTGTTATGTGAACTTTTGGATAAATTTTTCTAATTTCCTTTATGCATGTGTATACGAACAAAAATTTTTCTAATTTCGTAAATTTAAATATCCATTATGCTTGCATATGCAAACATGAAGAATTATTAAAGGTTTTAAGTCACTCATGCGCCTGATCCTGAAACGGTACACAGTTACTGACGTATATACTGATACTGAAGTACAGAGAAATTGCTGTCCAGGGAATCCTCACGTTTTACACTTCTTACCAGATACGGCATGGTTGTCACTCGAAGCAGTTTGGATGGTTCGCAGAAAAAATAACTATCAAGCTGAGAGTAGTTACAATTTTTAGACATCTCCGTAACTCATGGATTATAATGGGGGGGGGATCCACATTCTTGACATTTTAACGGATACATGAATGAAAGAAGAATTCTGACCGCAAACCACTGAGTGACCATTTAAATAGCATCATTGGGAAACATTGTGGTCTTTGAATAGATTAAGTACTATAGGTTTATTGAGGTTATATTTGTAGAGATTATTTAAAAAGCATCACGTCATATGTATTTTCTAAAAGATACAATTGATTTTTCCCACATAAATATAGTATGATTTTTTTTTTTTTATAAATAAAATATTAACTAATAAACTCAATTGCAAACTAATAAACTAATTGCAATTTAATTTTGAAAACTTGCAATTATTAGTATTTTCAAAATTTATCTTATTGATTAAAATAGATAATAAATATATTATTTAATACAGATTCTGTTTAAATTTAAACTGACACTAGTGTTAAATTTAAATTTACAGTTTCTGTATATAAGAATTAGTTTCGATAATAATTATTCTTAGCATTTTTAAGATTATTTAATTATTTTTCACAATACTGTTAGGATCATGAAATGATTCATAAATGGAACACAGCCATGGAAATCATTAAAAATATAGATTATGTTTACATTTAACTAGACTTTGAGTTAAATTTGAATTTACCATTTCTGTATATTTGAAGAATTTTTTTGATTATAATTATTCTTTGTAATTCTAAGATTATTTAATTATTTGTTTTTCACAATACTGTTAGGATCACGAAATTTTCGAAATGATTCATAAATGGAACACAACCACGGAAATCATTAAAGCTCCTAACACATTAACATATAAATGAGTTATTCATAAAATTCATTTAGATATAGTAAAGCAAATGAATTTAAAACAAGTTAACTATAACATTCAACTCACCAATAAATGCATTCGCTCATTAGAGACAGGAAAAGCGCAGAGGAAACGACAAAGCCAGTTCCATTCAATATTCACCTAGAAAATACGAGAAGATTTTCATGAGTGTTTGCCAAGTATTGATTAATGGTCTCGTTCTTAATGTGCAATATGACGTAAAGGCAGATCATTAAGAAACTCTGCAATGAGAATACTTTTAAACTCAAAATGCCGAACACGCGAGAAAATTCTTTCCAATGACCAAGCTTACAGTAAATATTTTACAGAATAAAATCGTAGCTGTGAAAATGAATATATTTATCGATTGGCATGGATTCGCCCAGGTTTTATTACATTCATGTGAGAATTTTTGTGTGCTACTTTTGTAAGAGTTAATAATAGCTGTAAACTTTAATAAGGTTTTTATCATGAACAACAGATGAATTTAAAAACTGCCAATTACAAGCATTATACAGAATAAATTTTAATAAAAATGAGTTTTTATACAAAAGCAAGTGTTAAATATTTATAAGTTAAATTTGAAAGTTAAATGTAATAATATTATATTTGCCAAAAAATAAATAAAAATGTTAAAAGTATTATTCAATAAAAATGAATGTATTAAAACCAAGAGAACATATTAGTATTTTTTATAAAGATTTGCCATTGTTTCTTATCCCACATGGTGGCTGATAGATGGCCAATTCGCTAGTGCTCTGGTCTTTGGTACCACACACTGCAGGTTCGTATCCTAGCGGTGGCATGGATGTTTCTTAGTGGTTTGGAATCCAAGTTAAACTAGAGGTTTTGGTCTAATAAGCCCAAAGTGTGCAAAAAATGACCGTAGAGCAACAAATTAAACTGAAATATCCCACTTGATAGACAACAACATCTAGATCAAATCCCAGAATCCCTGTGTCTCATGGAAGGACGGAAAGGGGGAGGGGGATGGGCAGTCTCTGTTGTGAAGGAGCACCCGTAGGTAGAAGTCTGACTTGGCTCCATGATGCTGACATTTTAAGGGGTAGACTTGCCAGTACTACGCCCAGCAGTCATATTAGATCGGACCTACGGCTTAAAGTGTATTCCGTACCATTACAAACATCTATGGCGACGCTAAAAACTCGAACCCTGTGGCACCGAACGCTAGTTACTCGGCCATCAGGCCCCTTATAAAGATTTAAGTTTTATTATATTATATTTTTATTTTAATTTTATTATTTATATTATATATTTATTTTATTATTATATTTTATTATTAATTATATATTATTTTTTTTTATTTATTTTAGAAAATCTTTCTACTATGTGAATTAAATGCAATGTAAAAGATGTATATATATATATTATTAAACCAACAAATGTTAAACAGTTCAAAATAATAAAATTGATCAACTAAGTTAATCAATGATTTCCAAATTGTTTTTATAAAGAAATAAAAAATTTCGTAATAAAAAAAAAAAGGCATATTATAACGCCAAAAAACAAAATCTCTTGAAATGATTCTATTTATCACACAAACCAAGGAAAACGTCGTTGTGTCTCTATGAAAAATTGATCCCAAACATAGAGCCAGGCAAATGCATTCTCTCCGCCTTTTACAATTGGAAAACGGTAACTATCTTTAAATAACGAAACAAAAATCGGGGTAAAGTACCTAAAACGGAAATAAACACAACAGCAAGAATGAGGATGGAGAGCAAAAAAAAAAAAATCCCTTTCTCTCTAAAAAAAAAACCCCAAAAACACGGTAGACAAAGAATAAATCCCTTGTTAATAAAACACAGTATCTTCTTTGATCTCTCAAGCATCGGATACCTATTTGTTGTTTATCGAAAAAAAAAAAGCAAATAAATAAATAATCGCAAACAACAAGGGGTCGTAGTTTCTTTTTTTTGTTGTTGATCTTGGAGAGAGACTGAAGGCTGTGTAGTTTTCTCGATAGAATCGAGTCCGGCTACGGGCGCTCTCTCATAATGGAAGAAGAAAACAGGTGCCGCAGTGAATAGGAGAAAGAGATGAAAAATACTCAGCATATGCAACTATGTAATAAATACATAAATGTTATTACTGTAGATGAATAAGGAAAAGTGAAATAATAGGATTTGGAGACTCAAGTTCCGAGCTAGTACATCTTCATGAACGTTGAACGGAAAAAGCAAAGAGTTATACAAGTGTTTCTGGTGATTTTAGTGAAGCCCTGCATGTATCATAATGTTTATTATACATAAGTTGAATTTATGATTATGCAAAATCCATGTTTAATTTTTAATGTAATTTTCTTATACACATAAAAGTGTAAGTATATTATCTTTATTTGACAAATAAGACGGAAAGACATTATATATATATATATATATAATTTCCGTATTTCAAATGATATTATATATATATATATATATATATATATATTGCATTTATCATAATGTTTATTATATATAAGTTGCATTTTCATTATGTAAGATGGATAATGTTTAATTTTTTTAATACACGTAAAAGTGTAAGCATATTATTTTTATTTGACAAATAAGACCGTTTTGCTAGAGTTATACAAGTGTTTCTGGCAATTGATGATGTTTAAAGTTAAGTTAAGCCTTTAGTAAGTAAGCCTGAGGTTTAGTTAAGCCTTGCATTTATAATAGCGTTTATTATATATAAATTGCATTTATCATTATGTTAAAACCACAATGTTTAATTTTTAATATTTTTGTATATACATAAAGTATATATATATATATATATATATATATATATTTGACAAAAATAATACCGACAGTAACTCTAACATAATTTAAGATACTATAAAAACTAAATTAATTTTGAGCTATTGTTTATAAATTTTAAAAAATAAAGCCTATATAAAGATTTTAAAAATAACACATTTTTAAATGAATAAAATTAAGAGTTTATTTCATCTATAAATACATGCAAAAAAGGAACTTTATAAAAATATTACTCCCATTCTCTCATTTAACAGCAGTAAAACTTTTAATTTTTCAATTGCCTGATTATAAACTACTGATAATTTCTTTGTAATAATAAAGAAATTACAAATAATATGTTGAGAAAAACTTCTGAAATAATCTTTACAAAAATAATTAATTTGAGTGCATTTATGTTTCTAATTTTCATAATATTAACTATAAACAAAACTGACATAGAAAAAATAAAACTGCAGACAGAAGGCAAACGAGATAACTATAGTTTTGAAAACACTGCGCACCAAACAGAACATAACATTCAAACTACTAGGATGTGAAAAAAAAACTTATTAGTATTATTATCATCATAACATTTATATAAGTATCTATCAGCATCATAGTGATAAAAAAAGAGTATCTATTACCATTACAGTGATAAAAACATAAATCATCTATTAGCATCACAGCATTTACATATTTAACTATTTAGTAAATAAGTAGCACACATACAATATCACATATAATGCTTGCTTCATACTAAATTTCCCAATACTTTTGGAAGTTATAGAATAAAGGATAAACTCTCTTTAAGTTTAAAACATTTTCATTAGAATTCACTGCTTCTAACATTAAAAACAAAAAATCAATGACAAATCTTATCTTTATCTAAAATCATTTGAATGTGTAACACACTGATTAGTGCTGCCCAATAAAACATAAGTCCAAAGAAACTATGTATACTAACAATTCATAACATCAACTATGTCTTAAACTTGAATTTCTAGTCTATAAAAGTTTTAGTGAAATATTTTTTGATAACTTTATCACAGCGATGCAATATGTTTCTTCCTTTTTTAGTTCTATACTAACTATTTCAACCAACTTCTAATACAGTTCATTTGACCATTCAAAAAAGGAATTTAAATATTCAACAAGCAATCATGAAATCCACTGTTTACTTAAACACATAAATTTATGTCGCCATGCTAACTTGTTGACCTAAATGTTGATCACTTAAATACAAAAAGGGAAACAAAAATGTCCTTAATACATTTCCAAGCCAACAAGAAGGAAGGCAACTATACTGATAAAATCATTTCAATTAGTTCTAATACAATTTATTTGACCATTCAAAAAGGATTTTAACTATTCAACAGGCAATCCTGAAATCCTCCGTTTGCCAAAAACACAAATTTCATGCCACCCTTCTAACTTGCTGATTTAAATGTTGATCACTTAAATGCAAGGGAAACAAAAATGTCGCCA